>JBAJHY010000023.1:5836114-5849710 GCA_037177095.1 Craterocephalus marjoriae | reverse complement strand
TCTGTTTTGTTTTAAGGCTTTAAAAAGGGTCATCAGGAGCTATTTTGGCTATTTTGTATAACATTATATCAAAGTTTTCTGTTATGGTAAACATTAGTTGATTCCCCTCATGCAACAGATTTTTTAGCCCCTACTCCAAAGTAGGGGCTAAAAAAGACAAGTTGAAATGCAAAATCAGTTGTTCCTGCACTGTAAATGATAAGGTTCGGTATTACATTAAGCATTGTAAGAACTATGAAAAGATTCCTGCGTACCAAAAGCACAATTGATAGGGACAGTTTTAGAGAACTGAAAGCATTAACTCTCTCACTCCATCAGTGTCTAGTCTCAAAGACCGTGGCAGATAAATGTCAGCATCTCCAATAACTATGAGCGAGAAAAACAACTAACGCTCTATTTTAAAAAATCTGCTTTGCAGGAGAGTTGGTGGCATCCATACTGTCCATGTGAAGGTTGCTTTCCAATTTGTTTCCTCTCATTTACTTCTTCTGTACAGCGACTAGTTATTGCACTGAATGAGTTGATTTGCATGCAAATTTAAACAGATTTAAATGAAGATGTGAGAAGGTCTATCATCTAAAACTGCTACACCAGGACAGGACAGTGATACACTTCATAAACGGACCTGGTGGAGATTTATCTTTTATAGATAACACCAGTACTATATTACCATTTAGCCCTTGTTTTGGCTTATACTGCTTTGCCTTTTATTGAGATACATTGGGAGGATTGAATGTCTTGTGCCTGCTGATACCTCGTTAACCTCCCATGGCCTGCGGCTAGTGTTAGCCAAACCGAAAGGCCTTATACCTGGGTATTGGTCAGCAGGGACAGACCCCGGGAGCCCAGGAGCCCCCCACCGGCCAAGGGGAGGGAGAGAGGCGGGACAGAGGAGGGTTAAACAAAAACACAACCTGGCAACCCCACAGCAAACAGCCCACCTACTGTCAGCCAGCATCTGGGGAACAGCACAGCCCCTCTATTCACATTCTGATGATGGCAAATAGTGAGCAACACACACAGATGCCCACAGCTGGGCTTGTGTGCGAAATGCAGACTAACACGCAATTTAATTTGTAAAGCTAACATTTAACAAAATTAAAATTAGTGCCGGTTTTAGTTTTTTAAGATAACTGAGCTGCGAGGATTTTTTTCAAAGATGAGCACAAAACTATACAGATGTTGCTACCTGGTGCCTGTTCAGAGCTTTAAATGCATACTTTCAAGAGAGTAAACTGCGTGTGAAGAGTAGAGGTGGGAAATTGAACAAGTGAAAAAGAGTTGGAAAAGACCGGGGGGGGTGACAGAAATGAGGAGGAGGAGTGTAAAGTTAATCCTGTCTGAATCGATGGGCCCGGCTGCAGGACTGACACTGAAAACAGTTTTTCTTTTCTTTCTTTTCTCTGCAAATTTGCTCTCCCCTCTCCCTCTCCTTTTTACTTCCTCCCGTGCCTCTCGCTATTTCTCTGCCTTCTTATCCTTTTTAATTAGAGGGGCTATTCTGCTGCACAGAGGACCTTAATCCCCAACTGACCAACAATGTAAAAAGCCAGCCTTTGAACAGGCAACCTGCACCCCATACCACCCCCAACCAGCCATGCCACCAATCCCGGCGCTGCCCGGCCACTCCACTGCTGCTGCTGTTGGGAAAACAAGTCTCTCTCCCATTAGGGTTTCTGTCTTTTCCAGATTTTTGGGAAAAGCTCTTGGGGAACAAATGCTAAGATACTTGGCCTGAAGGGGCATTTCGGTATCTGGCAAGGATCTGAAAAAGCTTTAGTTATAAATTGGGGCAAAGCCATCGAAAAGGAACATAAAACTCACTTAATCAAAGTTACAAGAAATGATCATAAACATTTTGAAATTAATATACCTTAACGGAGTTATAATACTTGATATTATTTCTAAGAAAAATCATTTATAGATATTATGTGACAAAAGGGGTAAGTCCATATAAATGAATCAGATGTCCGCCTTTTTACCACATAATATACCATGTAGAAAACATTTTTCATAGAAACATTAAAATGGTATAGCTCCTTTAAGGTTGCCAAGAAAACATTAAAATACAGAAATGAGCAAGCTTATGCAAGGATTTTAGGTTTTGCTGGTACATGTCCAAAAAGTAAGATTTATACCTGCAACAATTCAGTGGATACACTCTTACGACACTTTTAGTTCTTCGACTGTTCTTTATGAAAGCCATTGTTCTGCCAAAGAGAAGGTTAAAGGGCAAAATGTAAACTCCAAATGAGATCCTTTAAATTCCCCCACTGGGTCTAATTTCCATATGCATATGAATAACTAAATGTAGTCCATTAACAAACCACTGTTGTCTTGTTAGAGGATGACATGCAGCCACTAAAAGTGAATTACCCAACAATTGAGATAATAAGTCGGGGTCCATTGGGAGAAAATAATGAGAGTTTAGTGAATTACTTGTCATGGATAACAATATTACCTGAAAAGAATTCCATAAGCCAATCATGTGTCCCCACTTGTTTTATTCAGTTAATTATGGTTTTTAATCTCTGTATTAACTAAGGTTATCATCTGACACTAGTCCACAACATTTTCCTAATAATTTCAGTGGCATAACAATGTCCCAATTCACCCTGGAAGTAACTTGAGCTCATTTGCCTGTAATTTCGCCCGAGCTGATTTTCTGTCAACATTTTGCCAACATAGCTGTCTGACAAGTTGCCACTGGAGCACAATAACAGTCCTCGCGCTTTCATCCTCTGCATGCGAATGAATTTCCCTTTCACCGCAGACGACCGTATAGTTTCCTATTTTCGCGAGCTGGCTCAACAGTCCCTCATACAGACAGAGGAGAAAAACACAGGCCAGCCAAAACCTCTGCCTAGCTAATCACAGGCCCAATATTTCTACAGCAGACAATTAGCATCAGGCTTTTATGTGTGAAATGGCTGAGGCAAGAGGAGGACGGAGGCACGGCGGAGACAGAGAGAGAATAAAAGAGCAATTAAGACGTTGGGTGAGCGGAGGACAGAGACAGGCAGGCTGCTGCCGTGTGATTTGAGGCTTGCAGGCCCAGTAATTAGCCCTTCATTGTGAGATAATGGACTTGGCCGATCATACTGGTTCTTCGAGCTACCCAACTCGACTCGACCCATGGAAGGTAAAAGGTTGCAATGTGCAGTTTGGCTCGTGTAACATATGGTGCCTGCATATAGGCCTACGTACGCTTTTCCCTGCATCATTGGATATAAAGTTCAGTTAGAAAAAGAAACATGTTTTTAAACGTGGAAATTAATAATCTTCAAAGATTTATGGTAAGTCTGCTTTAAGTTTTTGCGTCAGTGAAGGCAGCGGCCAGCTTTGAGGCGTTGGAGTCATCCCTCTCGGCCGATCACTGCTTTCTCTCAGCATCTTTAAAAGAGCTGTAATCTGTGAACCCTGAATCATAAGCTTTGGGTAAATCTATGTAATACGGGTAATTCGATGAAGCAGTATTTTTATTCCGAGAGGCAAAATCCTGTTGACTATTCAAGGACTGAATCATGCAGTAATGCCATTAGACATGTAACCACGGATTCCTCGCGAAAACGCTGTTTAATTGCCATCGACCGTCCATTGTTTGGCGGCGGGGAAACGCTGGCCGACAGGGTGAGGGTGGTGGGGTTTTGGGGGCCAAGTGTTGATTCGTATGAAAAAGTAAATAGTCAAAAATAAATAAATAAAATAATGGCCCCCTCTAGCATCAGCCAATTGCCACTGCGAGACGGATTTACTCTGCGCTGCAAAGTGTCAGCACTGGCTTAACCAAAGTCTTCAAGTATAAATGCAGAGTAGGCCTAACCCTTTCCTTTTTACACAGGATTTGCTCAACAATGCGATTTAGGGGGGTGTCTATTCAAAGAGACATTTTTCTTCTTTTTTGGGGGGAAGTGGCAAGGTTTTTAAGGATCAGGCCTTTTTGTGCACATTTATTAGAGCAGGACTCTGCAGCTCAGTGATTGTTGGTTGATGTAATCGTTGTGTAGTTTATCCGTGTTTGCGTACGTCTGCATGCGCATACGCTTTGACATTAAGTCTTTTGTTGGGAATCTTTAAGAACAATACCATACCTACGCTCAGCTGCACTTCCAGCCACACTCATTCTTAACAATAAAAACTGATATTATCCGTCAAAATCAGCATGAGCTCAATTAAAGCTACTGAAGGTTTTTTTTTTTTTTTCGTTTTTGGTTACTTTTCTCAGCTAATCCAATTCTCTCCACACAGGGACTTTTTTATGAGAATGTGAAAAACTGAGATGCATTGTCGTCCCTCCTCACGGCTCCCCCGCTTTCAGGCCAGGACTGGCGGAGGCAGATTGGAAGCGAGAGGTGCAGCGGCCGAGGCTCTTCTCCATTGTGAGCCGGTGCCTTGGAGACAAGCAGCCCTGCCAGAACAGACACTGATTGGGTTTGACACTGCGTCCAGCAGGCGAGAAAAAGCTTTTATTTTGCTCTTTTTTTTAACCCCATACGTAAAATAACCTTTTTTTTTGTGGGATAAAAGATGCCCCTCCTCTCCTGTCTCCTGACTCCCCCTGCCTCTGCTGGGTTTCTCGCCCTCCTCTCCAGCCCCTCCGTCTTTCACTCCTCTCTTTACATTCCTGCAAGTTCCGCATTTTTAATTCTCAGATTAAGTCCAGAGCACTTCTGTTGCTTTTGTCTTCCTCTTTCATTGTCCCCGTCTCTTGGATGTTGACCAATAAATAAAATCTTCTGCATCAAAACATCTCAAAACGTGTCCGTCATCCCTGTAAGAAACTGTTAAAGTTCTTTAAGCTTCAAACACTGAAAGTAAAAATCCGTTTTCCCTGTAAAACGGACACTGTGCCACAAACCGAGCCCTATAAAACATCTTTGGATGGACACGTAACATCACCCTGGAGGCTATGCTTACATACTGCAAATGAGCTTTTATAGAGAATTTATCCTTTAATTCACTGAGCCTGGGACAAGTTTTTTTTCTCACAAAGAGCCCTAATTTTGTACTGCACCTGCAGTTTGTCATGCAACGAAATTTTAGTAACAAGTTGGACAAATTGATTAGAATATACTCAACTTTGCCCAATTAATTATTGAAAACTGAGAGGTTCATGGTTTATTTTGATCATTATTCTGTTGTAATAACCCAAAGCTTTCTGTTTCTTCTTTTTCCTTTTCTTTTCTTCTTGTTTTTACAGATAGCCTACTGTGCTTTCTTCCAGAGATGAATTCCGATCAAACTGAATCCTTTCCTACATCTACCAGTGAAGTATTACTGTAATTGTGTTTCTGGTGAGCATGAAGATTATTCTTTTTTAAAAATTAAGCTTTGGAAAAAGTTGTTGAAACTGTGCAAATTAAAAACGAGACTTTCTCTGCTTTCCAATATTATTTCACTCTCACTTAAAGTGGAATTTGTTTTACTTTTTGTTGATGCACATCAGTGCAAAGAAATATTTACACGAAAAGAATTTGAGCTTTTTCTGTCTTCAGATCATGAAAGAATAAACACAACCAACACCTGAACCCCATCCAGTTTTGTTTGTGTTTTCTTCCTCAAAGTTTTCCTCACCAAAAAGACCAGCTCAAAAAAAGAAGATAAGGAAACTTGCTTAATGCATTTTTTAAAGGTGCAACATTTCAACACAAGCCTAAAGCATGATCAGTCCACCGCTGTGCTTTAATAGCTGGAGTTTGAAAAAAGTTCTGTGCAGAGAGTAAGTTAAAAAGATCCCAAAGCCATTCTTCTCAGGAAGTTTTCTTGATCTTCCGGACTTAAACTTGCCCCTGTAACCTACCTTTTTCTAATCAGATTGCGTTCAATGGAAGGGATATACATTAAAAACATCTTCTATTACTTTTAAGAAAGCAGTTTCCTTAATTTTCAGGGTGCATGATGGCTGTTTGGAGGAGCCAATGGGTGCTGATAAATTCAAGTTTTATGAAGCTTCGAAATGTGCCTTTCTTTATGATGACAGTGAAGGCCAAATAAAGAAATTAGGGTTGATTGTTTTGAAGTAGACACCGGCCCTTTCCTTTTTCCCACTCTGAAATACAACTATTAACACATGAAGGATGACACCCGTCCTGAGAGTAGAAGTAAATATTGCCACCATGCCATCTGCAACAAGAGCAATGAAACAAAACAAAATGGGAACATCGACTTTTCTTTGAATTGATTCATCCCTCTGTGCAGATCACCAAAGGAGAGCACAAAAAATCTGGATCCGCTTAATGGAGCTACTAATGACGAGCTTCATTAGTTTATTATATGCTTTTATCGCCTTGCCCTTAGATGACTGTAGCATTTCATTAGACATGTCTGCCTCATATCTCACTTTGCACCCAGAGGAAACTGTGAAGGGATTAATTTTTTGATAGACCCCCTGCTTCTTCCTGCCTCCCGTCCTCCTCCTTCTCATCCCTCCATCGCTCCCACCCTACTCCCCTCAACTTAGCTCCCAGCCACAGCCAGGGGACCCAGGAGGAATAGTGTCTTTGTCGCCCTGCCGTTTTTCAGAGTTGGGGGAACAAGAGGAGTTTAATCCTCATTGTCCAGGAGACTGCAGAGGGTGAAGGGGGGTCCTCCGGCTGTAAAATGATCCAACTGGCCCCGGCTAATCCTCTCCTAACCCCCACTCACTGGCCTGACCCCCCTCATGGCCTTAATGCACGCCCCCGCACTACCACAGTCTCATAGCATAAACACAGATTTATGCATATGGAGCTGGCCTTCAATGTACACCGTAAAACGACAAAAACAAGCCAATAATGTGATTGTTGCTGTTTTTCTCACTTTGTTCCACTTTCCGGCAGATGTATGGAGAATTCTGTAATTTGTAGGGGTGCAGTGAGTGGTTTAGGAGAGTGTGTTTGAGTGGGATTTAAGTTAATAACCTGCACGTGGGCTTAATCAGCCAGTCTGGAGACCTTTCATAGCAGTCGAAGTGTCTAATTGATGCAACTCACAAACACACACAGGCATTCACCTGAGTGTGTCAGTGTTTGTGAATTTCACTTTTGTTTCTAACGTCAAACTGCCTCATTTGACATGTATGACAAGTGTGAATATTTGTGTGTCGGTCCAGTTTCATCATCGTGAGCGATGCGCCCGGATGGACGTGAATGTTGTTATGTGGGCCGGCGAAAATGAAAACAGATAAAAAAGCCCAGTTGTATTATTCCCCCTGTTGACGGAGGGATTATTTGAAGACGAGGCAGGACAGGACCGGACATCTATTTGACGCTAAGTCTTTCTCTAACAAGACGGACGCTCGGCGCAAATCTTTTCCTTTCAGTTTTCCGTACCTCGTGCAAAACCCTCCCCTGTCCTCATCTCTCTCCTGCTCTGTTTTCATTTCTTCCCTGTTTCTCTCTCCCCTCCTCTCTTTTTCTTTTCCTGCGCTCCTCCCTGAGTGACAGCTCAATACCCAGCTCTCCCAGGCTTATCTAGCCTCAGCAGATGGTTGACTTGGATCACTGTTCGTACGCCATGATCTGGGCTGATGATAAAGACTGTTAGAGAGAGAATATATGCTATCTCTCCCATGCTCGCTCTTTCTTCCTTTTTTGCCTTTTCTTCTTCATCCACAACGTCGTTCCTTCCCTTCTCCATCCGTATCTTTTCCACTCTTAGTTTCAATGCTCTTCCTGTTTCTACCTGAGCCTTTCCACTCTACCTCTCCCACTCAGCTTTACTCTCGCCATCTTCTCATCTTCCTCCATCCCTCCATCTCCGTGCATTGAATCTGGTGCTGCGTGATTGTCTCTGGTTTCCTGCTGGGCTGGCGCCTGTCTAAAGGGCCCTAGGACCCTCACACACTGAGCGGGCTCCAGCCATGCCAGAGTTTCTTCTCCCTCTTCTCCTGTCCTCTTCTCTGGCATATCAGGTCATCTGGTTCCTCTTCATCTCCACAAGACAGATAAAAAGGTCAAACTGCACCTTCTTTAGCTCTTTCTCCTCTTCACGATCCAAGTTATAGTCTGTCTCAAGCACATACGCTGTCTGCAAACATGTACGAAAAGAAGAGTAATCTTCAAAGTGCAGCAAGCAATTCGTTTATGTGATCACTTCATTTGTGCAACTGATGTACACTTCACAGACTGCAGCCCCATTTTATGCCTACTTCACTTGTTTGTACTCAACGTACTTTTTTCACTCACATTGGACATCATTTAAAAAATAAGCAGACTGTTCATTGCCCCTTTCTACACTGTAATTTTAAAAGTAACAATTTTAAAACTTTTAGCTCACATAGAAGTAGGAAACACAAGAATACAAAGGAAATAAGAAATAGTTTTAGAAAGAATGCTGAGAAAGAAATTTCTATAACTGAGCCTCCAGTACTTGACCCATTCAATGATTTTGAGTTGGAGGCCTTACCAAGTGGTTCAAGACTAGATTCCAATGGAAATAGTGGGGAAGACTATGTAGAAGCTGAGACTCTTGAACATAAACTTGCATCTCTTTTTTTGTGCATGCAAACTGTATTGCATGTTTCTAAAAGTGCTATACAGAAAATTATTGAAGAATTGAATGATATTCTGCATTTTTCTAAATATCATTTCCATCAAAAAATAAGGCATATACTTAATAAGCACAATATTCAAGTGGATGATAGTGTTGTTCAAGAAGTCACTGATGCAGTATTCAATACAAATCCATTAATTGTGACGACTGAAGCAAAAGGTGTATTGTCCACAGATCACAGGAGAAATCTTTATTTTAAAGATCACTTCCCTATCATTGAGCCAACTGAATATATTTATAGAAGGACCCATAAAAACACATTTGTTTATGTCTCAGTCATTCGGGTTCTGGAGAATTTATTGAGACAGGCGGAATTTTCTGAGAAGTTAGTATTTAATGAAGAAGACAAACCTGGTCATTACAGGTCTTTTCGAGACGGTAGATACTTCAAAGAAAATAAACTTTTGGGAGTGGAAGAGACAAGTATTTCTATTGGGCTATACATAGATGATTTTGAAGTATGTAACCCTTTGGGAACTTCTAGAAAAATTCATAAAATTACTGCCATCTACTGGGTTGTCCTTAATTTACCGTCAAAATTCCGCTCTACACTGCCCTTAATTCAGCTTGCTGCTCTTGGAAAGAGTGTTGATGTAAAACTTTTTGGGTATGATGCATTTCTTCATCCACTGATAAAGGATATTAAGTCTCTTGAAAAAGATGGAGTGTATGTTGCCGTTCTAGATAAGTTTGTTAAGGGAACAGTATTTTGTGTCTGTGCAGACAACCTGGGTGCTCATAGCCTAGCAGGCTTCCATGAATCTTTTAATGTACAAAAATTTTGCAGATTTTGTTGCCTTGATCGTCACCAAATAGGAACTGTTAAAGCACAAGATTTTCCATTAAGAACTGTGGAACAGCACAATCATTTTGTGGCAGAAGTGGAATCCAGTGATAAGGAAACTGTGAACGGTGTTAAAAGTGCTTGTACGCTAAGTAAACAGTTGTCCTACTTCCATCCAGTCACTGGGTTTCCCCCTGATATTTTACATGACTTCTTTGAGGGTGTCATTCCTGTTGAATTGTGTTTGTGTCTTAAAGAGCTAATTAAAAAAGGATTCATTTCACTTGATGTACTGAACAGCTGCATAAAATTGTTTCCCTACAAATACTCTGACAAAGTTAACAAGCCACAACAAATTACAAAGGCCAGCTTTGGAAAGGGAAGAATCAGTGGCAATGGACATGAAAATTGGACACTTTTACGTTTACTGCCTCTTCTGATTGGGAGCAGTATTCCAGAACATGAGGCCTCATGGGAGATATTGATGGACCTTAAGGAGATTGTTGAGATCATTCTCTCCACTACTCTTTCAGAGGAAATTCTGTGCTACTTGGAGAGTAAAATATCTGACCACAAGCAGCTACTTTGTGATACCTTTCCTGACTTTAAGTTGCTGCCAAAGCACCACTTTATTGAACATTATGTACATCTCATAAGCTGCTTCGGACCTCTTGTGGACTTGTGGACTATTCGATTTGAGTCGAAGCACAGCTTCTTTAAAAAGGTGGTGCATGATGTTCTCAATTTCAAGAATGTGCTGCTTACATTGTCTTCTAAACATCAACAAATGATGGCATACTACTTTGATGGACAAGAGCTGTTCAAACCTAAATTGCATGTAAGCAATGTTGACACAGTTAAAACAGCATCACTGGAAAAAAAACTTCGGAGGGTGATTGAAAAACATTTCCCAAATCAGGATACTGTGTCCCTTGCCAAAGATGTCTACATATATGGAACTAAGTATGCAAGGGGCATGATTGTTTCTGCTGGACAGTGTAGTGGACTACCAGAGTTCCACAAAATACTGTACATTGTTGTCAACTTGGAGAAAGTGTCTTTTGTTACTGTAAGGCTCTCTTCTTGGTATACAGAACATTACAGGTCTTACGAAGTCATTGACAATGGCTATGCAAACATAGAAATCTTGGAGACGGAGGACTTGAATGATTACCACCCACTGGCTGCATACTCAGTAACAGGAAAGCTGATGGTGACTCCAAGGACGTGCTTGCTGCACTAAATGTCATGGTATGTTGTACTAATTTACTTGATTATAAGATAACTCTTTTATACACTGGACAGCACTTTTTTGTATACTGCATATAATCACAACACCAGATAGCCTGCTTGCAGCCTTCACAAATTTCTTTCATGATTTTTCTTTTTAAATTTATTTATTTACTTTTCTAACTACAGCATTGACATTTCATTCTGAGATAAATTACTTCATGGTGTATGAGTGAATAAGTCATGTTAATTAAAAATATTTTTTTGTTTTTTAGGCATTATTACTTAGAGTAAATATCAACCCAAAACTGGTCCGGAAAGTCCAGCTTACTGAAACCCCTGAATCTGTCCAACAACTTCAAGATGAGCTCAGAGAAAAACTTGAACTTGAAGGGGAATTCTCTTTACAATATGAAGACCCAGATTTTGGTAACAGACTTTGCAATTTGATGGAGATTGATGAGTTGCCTGCAGAAAGAGCTGTCTTACACATTCTTTGGAACACAGAATCACAAGAGGTTTCCCAAGGATCATCCATCTCTTCTCTTGATACAGCCAGTGTCAGTTCAGCAGCCTCTTCGCACAGCTCATCTTCAACTATTCGAAGGATTTTGCGAGACAATTCACAGTGGCCCACACCATTCCCGGTACCTGCTTTCTCATATGATGTTGAGTTAAGGCTTCGTAAGGGTAATGATGTATATGCAAAAACTGGCAAAGGATTAAGTGTAACAAGAGACATTAAAATGGAAATTCTAGAAAAACTGGCACAACAGATCTTTTCCCTTAAAGCCTACCCTGAAAAACATGAGATTGAATCTGTTGCCTCTGAACTTGTCAACAAGTATCCTTGTCTTATGGAGCCTGGTTGCAGCAGAGGTTATGATGGCTGGACAACCAGCATAAAGTACAAGCTCGGAAACTACAGATCAAAGCTGCGCCAGGCTGGCTGTAATGAGGTTTGTGTAAACAAGAAAAGAGGGAATGGTGATAACGATGATGTTGGGTTTTCCTTGAAAAAAGCAAAGCGAGGGGAAGTAAATCATGTTCCTGATCATCCGGAAAGCTATGATGACGAGACTCTTGAAGACCAAAGATGTGTCCTGGTGGATGCCATGAAGAAGAAGTCAAAAGACATGGAACTCATCAGCCAAAAGATGGAACTTACTTTCTCCCTCAGGAGAAAAGAGATTGTTGAGGTGGAGCCCATGGTGTTGGAGATCCAGGAAAGATGGCCAGCTCTGTTTCTTGAAGAACAGGTAAGACATGTTTAATGGGTCTTTAAATTAATACACATTTGTGTGTGTGTGTATACGACACTTGCACAAAATCTCACACACAATGACTCCGTCACTGACTGATGTGTTATGGCTTTTGTACGGGCTATGTGCTTCTACAGGTTTGTGAAGAATTCTTCCGCATCACTACGAAGGATCTGTTGGGGACCTTTAGAGCAGCCCTAGACCGGTACACTCAAGGAATGCCGAAACTATACCGTGCCAGAAAAGGAGCCTTTGGTGATACCATGGATGAACTCCTGGATAGGCTTGATGAACAGGTACACCTATGCACTGAGCATCATCTTTATTTTGTATTGTCTGATTTCCATCTGGTTGACATGTTTTCTGACACTCTGTCTGCCGTCTTTTTCCTGGTAGGTACGTGGGTACTCTTAGAGCCAGCTGTGTGAGCGGCAATACGCTGCTAAATAGTTGGATGTATTCCACAACGGTGAATGAAAACATCTGAATCTGGCTTCATCTCAGAGATAGAAGCTGATTTTGAAAACAAGTGACATTTGTGTGTCTACAAATGCAAAAAAATGATTAGACCAACCTGTTTTTTTCATCTTCTTGTTCAATTTAGATGCCTGGTAAAACTAAAGATATATCTGTTTGGAAAAACATAATAACAGCAAAAATAGCTCATGTAAGAGATTCATTCAACAGCGGATATGGAGCCTTTTTCCATGATTTTCTTGATGATAACCTATAAATCCCTGAAGGTTTCATATCAGTAGCGATGGTAAATGGACTGTTCTGTACTTGTGTCGTACTTTTCTCATCATGTTGCCCACTGAAAGGACTTCAACACTACATGTCACATTCACACAGCACTTATACTACAGTGGCATATATTTATAACCCTCACAGGCACATCAGAAGCCAAGGTGGAGTTTGGTGACTTGCCAAAGGACACATCAATATGTCATGGGAATTGAACCGCTGACCTCATGGTTGGTAGATTATTGCTGGAGTCAGAGTTATAACTGAATGGTCCAGTAAGAAATGAGAAACGAAGTGGGCGAAGCATTTTTCCCGTGACTAGGATATTGCAGAGCCTCGGTTAGCCATGTCAGAGTAGGATCATGTCACCAGGGAAAAATAAACCAAAGTTTTATGGATCCATATAGGACTTATTTAATTTAAAATCATCATTTCTTTAAACCTACAGTGAACATTGCTTGCATTTATTACCTCTTAATTCAGATGTATAGGTTCAAAACAAAGTAAACAAAAGTTAAAACCTTTAAATAAGATATGAATTGTTAACCCCTTTAAGTTTGGATTTATTTATGATTTTACAAAGGGAAAATAAATACAGGAAAGGGGAAAATAAAGACTAGAATAGGGTCAATTGAATATTAAATAAATTAGTACATAATAAGAAATAATGAATTGATAATTTTTTTAATAATAATTATTACATAAAAAGTAATAAAATAAAGAAAGGCCAGAAGGACTTAAAATTAGACAACTTAGATATTCCTGCATTTTTTAATTATACTCTATTTGTTTGGTGTCTTAGCTTCTCCCATTTAGACTCGGATTGTTTTTCTTTGCTTAAATGAGTCATGATTCAGGGCAGAAATCCTCATGAATTCCAGCAGAGGTTTTAGACGTGTCAGACTTGTTTCATCTCAGCTGGAGAGCTAGAATAACCACTCTCACTGAGACAAATCCAGACTTTCAAACAGGTTTTATAACCACAAACATTTGCAGAGCGGATTATCCGTCTTTGATGTGAAACAATAAGATGTAATAGATCGG
>JBAJHY010000023.1:5456780-5467402 GCA_037177095.1 Craterocephalus marjoriae | reverse complement strand
ACACAAATGAAAATAAAATCAGAATGTAATTATTTATAAATCTCATTAACTCATATTTTATTCCCAGTAGAATGTAAACAACATATCAGATGATGAAACTGAGATGTTTTATCATTTCATGGAATATCTGAGCTGATAGTGAATCTGTGAAAAGCAGTTCCAGGGTGATGTTCAGCGTTGTGTAGCATCCCCTGTTCTTCCAACATCTGTCTATAAACATCTGGGAAGTGAGGAGAGCAGCTGCTGGACTTTTACTAGTTTACCCCGTCTAGTCTCCGCCGATGCAGATTGTGACGTCTTTCTCATGTTACATATGTAAAAGTGGGATGAAATGTGACAAGATCGCAGTCTTAGGTCACTGAAAACGTTAGATTTGGATCTGATTTAGAAGAACAGAAAAGACCGGTCAGATATGACTTATTTTACACCAGAATAAGCCAACAACACTTCTGACAGCACTATAACCAAGCTAGGAATGATTTCACAGCCGTCAACCTGCAAACCTGAAAAAAGCAGTGGCAGGAGTCTAAATCCATGAAGCAAAACTTAGTGCTGCATACAATGGCCAAATGGGCAAATACAAGGCCTTGCAGTATCTGGGTAGTCTTCAAAAACAGAGTGGTTTTAATTTATACTCTCACTGAAGAAATACATATTTTAAACGAACTTTGGTACATTTAATAACACTGAAAACCCTTCTCACAAGTTTAATATTTTATCTCCTGAGATAGAAATTTCTATGTAAATAGAATCTAATTTATACATAATACTTTTTATGGTTCATTATGTCTTTTTTAATTAATCTCATGATATCCATCACTGTAGAATTTAATCTTGGGTGAGGTTTTATTTTTGCCTAGTTTTTTTTTATTTTGACATGAAAAACATGATTTATTCCCACAGTAATAAAACTAAAACTTTGCACTTAAAAATAAAAATACTCAGGAGGAAAAGCAGTTGTCCACCACCCGAAAGGTTGGCGGTTTGATTCCTGGCCCCCTGACTACTGAGGCTGGGATGATATACTTTCCTCCTGCTTTGATTCTTTAATGATGTTTTGGGTGCTGATTTGATTTAAATTGTGATTGATGGATATTGCCAAATTATTAAAAAATTTTAAAAAGATTACAATAATTTTATTTGCTAGTTTTTCTTTTAAATTTCAACAAGGAAAACACAACACAGTAGCCACACCATCATTCTATTTGCTATAATGCCAGCCAAGACAGGTAAAAAATGTCAAAAATAACAAAACTTCTCCTCAATTCATTTTAATATCTAGGAAACATGTACCCTATCTGTGTGCAAAAACTTAACCTTCTTTATGTCAGCTATTTGAAATGAAAATGAAACACGATAAATATACTGTATGAGATAAACAATGAGCATGTTTGTATTATAACATAAGGACTGCCAGGAGTTGTGGGTTCATATGAGATTATGTTCTCTGATGAATACATGTTTCTGTTAACCAAAGTTTCTAGCAGCCTTTTAATGAATCCTTAAACATCAAGGTGACAGAATTATAGACGGGAACTGATTGTTTCTAAGAGTGCAAGGCAGTCTATAGCTATATAAGATCCGACTACTGAGAGTTAAATTCCTAACAATATCCATCAAAATATACAGTATTTCAGACTCATGGCATGGGAGTGTAGCACTGTAGTCTAAGCAGCATTTACATCTTCGGGTTGGTTTTTGTCAGCTAAACTTTGTGCTATAGGTTATGGGCGGTTTTTGTTTGCAATGATGCATGCAGCACTCTTATCGTAGCATTCACAGATTAAATATGGCTGTGATTCACATCAAGCAGAGAGAAGGTCCAACAATCAGTATTTTTTTTTCATTATTGTTATTATAACTTGTTTTTTCAGTTGCTGAAAATAAAATAAAAGAGCACTGAAATACTGTCTGCTTGAATATAATCATCTGACCGTGGCAGCAGTATTATAATAATATTACACTGAAATTTACAAATAGAGTTGCAAGGCCATAATTGCGCTTCCCTTAAATGAATAGTGGAGGTTGCATTTGTTCTGTTTGGCTTTTTGTTTGGGCACTTATGGGCCTGACAGTCTGTCCCTCCAGCAGTAGCCTCCGTCAGCTACAATCTCAACATGTAAACTCGAAGGACAAAGAAATTTCTGTTTAACCCCTCAGCAGAGTCGGATTAAATGTGACTGTACGGAAGTTAGCTAAGCAATATTATCCGCACACACACACACACACACACACACACGCACACACACACACACACACACACACACACACTCACACACACCACCCTCCAGATGTACAGATGCATCAGTTAAACCATTTTCTATACCACTCATATCTACCCAGCAGTCAGTTTACCCTTTTGCTTTTGTTCCCGGGAATATATTATGTGCAATCCTCCTTCTGGATTATCCAATCCGCCTTCCGCCGATAGAACATATCGTACAAACCAAATGCAGAGCAGGTGTCAGGAGCAGAAAGCAGGTGTAACACCAGCCGGAATGAACAAAAGAACAGACTTAACCACGTATAACGGGAACTGACCATCTGAGCACAGAATGTGAAAATGAGACAAAACCTTAATGAACACCAAACTCAAAACTCACAGAGCATAGCAGTACCGCTGCACAAAGTCCACCCTTTGGATCAAACTCATGCCGTTTATATCTGCAGGAGACACAGGAACACAAAGATGCCGGTTTAGACTAGACTGCCGGTTTCTGAAGGCTCCGTGTTAGAGATTTGTTTGGTTTTCTGTCATCAGCTTAGCCTCTGGGGCCGGCTCCAGACAAAAACTGGATTGCAAAGATATGAAAGAAACTCTACTAAATGTCGAACGTAGCATATTTCTGTTTCCTGGGGTGAAATCATGCTTGCTAACGTGGCTCGGTGTCCCATTCACTTGCTGCTGATTGGCTACGAGCCTGCAGGTGTTTTCAGTCACCTGCTGTTTGATTGTCTCAAAACTTTCCAGAAGTTAGAAAGTGATTGTAGAGGAGGTGATCTTTGTGTGACTTTCTGTTTGAGCCCTTAAGGCAGCTCCTCCTCTCAAGCAATACTGAGCCTTTTTATAGATGGAAGTCACAGCTCATCATCCGCCAGAACTTCCTTCCTGTGGAATGAAACATGGAGCTTTTGATTGATTATCTCCTGCGTTTTATTGATGATTCTGCTGCACAGTTGGATTTTTCTGTACATTAATACAATTTTTTTTTATTGTAATTGTTTCAAAAAATCTGCACATAAAATGTAGAAATTGTTTTTTTTCGTTCCAATAGTCTGGAATCGTAGTGTTTGATTGAGGATTTTATGTAATCACAATCTAATAATTCTTTTTAATGAAATAGGAGCTTGACACCACCTGGCTGCTGTAACTGTTTATCCAAATTTATTCCAGTTCCTAAAAGAGTTTTAATGCCTGTCTATTTGAGAGAAGCGCGTTGATCTACACTGAGCAGATCGTTTGGTATGCCTCAGTATGAAGGACACAGTCTGCAACTGGAGAACTTTACACATTTGTAATTTGTACATTTCACACGGACACTTCCATTTATGCAGTTAATGCGTTTGCATACTCTGCTGTGAGGTTATGTGGAAGGAGGACACCAACTTTAAACTACACTCTGGACTATATTACAGCCAGCTGGGATGTTGAAGTGTTTCTCCCTTTGGACAGCAGTAATGCACACAAGGAGGGAGGCAGTGAAGCACAGCCTAGTTTACAGCAGCTCACGGCACATGATTCTTCCAAGGTGATTGGGCGGCTAGGTACACGGAGCGTCTGGAAAGCTGCATTGAGGGCAGGAAATGACTGCACTCATAAAGTCCTAATGACCCCCAACCTCTTCTCTCGCTGTCTCCCTCCCTCTGCGTCTCTTATGCATTCCCACCTCTTTCTCATTTCACCCTCTGCGGCCCTGCATGCTCCTCATACTGCAGCGCACCCCCCCCACACACACACCTCTTTCCATAAGCTGTAAGGCTATGTGAGAGACAAAGAGACCTAAAGCTCAGCCCGAAGATTTGTCATGATTCATTATCATCATCATCTGTTGTTTTCTATAACAAACAATTTAAAGGAGAGGGAGTGTGGGGACCGTTTTTTCTGTGCACAAGAGAGTATCTTCTGTCATCCTTACGTTCACTGAACATGAAGTCAGAGGCGATGTCGAATGGCTGGATCTGGATATCGTACATGGACACAGTGACGCCCTTCTGGTGGTCACTTGAGATGAGGGTGAGGGTCTGCTGAGCCGTGCACACAAAAGAGCGCCCGGCAGGGGTCACCAAGGCTGACAGCCGATGGGTGCTGGCTGTGTGCTTCCCAGCTGGGGAGGGTTATGGGGATTTGGGAGTTTAGGGTAAAGAAGATCATTATCACGTGATTTAAGGTGTTACACAACAAATGTAAATGTGTCAACTTATTTTATGTGTAAAATTCAGTGTAAGATGAAACAAAATTGCAAAAGATGAAAAATTTTGCTAAATAAAAAGTTTTAAATTAACTTAGATTTTTTTTAAGTCATAAGACAATATTTTAAAAAATAATAATGATAGTTAAAATAATAATCACCAGCTTGAAATAAGTTTATTTTCAAATAAAAAAAAATAAAAAAAATCCGAGTAGGACTATATTTGCTTAAAAAACGCGGAGGAGTAAATCTCTGAATGATGCTGTGATCTGAACGCCGGGATGTTTCGTTGGACGCGGGCGTGGCGGGACACTCACGGTTGTATGCGTTGATGAAATGCGATGTCTCCGAGGTGTCGTACACGAACTGCACTTTGCTAATCTTCCACACCTCAATGCCCTTGTCAAGGAAGTCCTGCAACACACACCCACACGCACACGCACACACATGCGTCAAAGGTAGGCCTGCTTACTGAAAAAACGTCAGCTTCGCAATGATAAAACTGAAAATATTCTAAAATATTTTACTCTAGTTTGGGCATCTTACTTGATTATTTTTAACTAGAAAGTGTTTGTTTCCTTGTACCAAAGAATGAATATCCCGACAACCACTTTAAGGAGCCACATTTTGTGATAATACAGCCTTCTAGCTCACCTTAGAGAAATAAATGCGGAGGGTGTAGGCGTTGTTCTTCCAGGAGATGTGGATCTCTGACTCCGTGCTCCCACATTTACCCTCGATTTCTGCTCCACGGGGCAAAGTGAAAGACGCCTGTTCTGTGATCAGCTGCAAAACAGACAACACTGTTTTTGGTTTGTGAAAGGAATATTTAGTAAAACATCACTTTTAGTTGTCATCATAATAATCTTTCAGTGCTACATTATGCATGCAATATTAAAATGACTGAAACGCTCCAACAAACTCGGCATATGTAATAATTGGTAGAAGTTTGATAATGAACTTGATATTTCGTTATTTACTCTGAGATTTGAGATAATTATTATTGTAGATGGAGTGTAAAAATATTTTAAGTAAGTTGTTGTTAGACTGGGGAAAAAAATGAGATTTAACATGTTAGTTAGTTTTCATAAGCTTTATTGTTTTTTTTACGCGCAGTTTTTCCCCAAAACAACGAAAAAAAACTTTTGCACATCTCGTGTTTATTTTTTTCCCACAGGCAATATAATTTAGGGGGATTCCTTACGTCTATTCCGTTGAGCGCAAGCACGTCATATGGCACAAGGAATTTCACTGCAAACTCCACCATCAGACACGTCGTGCTGTTCTCCCGGACTGCGAAGATGGCTTTGTCTGGATTGTCGGAGAGCCCGGACAGGTTCTCCCCCTCCCGCTCCGCCAGCACCACGGACAGCGCCAGGGCACCTGCCGACAGAGCAGGACAGAAAACATTCCCCCACAAAAAAAAAAAAGTGGGGGAGGAAAAAGTCCAGGGGTGAGGCACTTGATATCAGCTGAGTGATAAATGACAAACGCACATCAACATGCAGAATCAGCACAGTTTAACTGAGGTCCTCTTGCGACTTTACATCACTGGCACGTTGTCCTCTTATTCTGCGTGGCAAAGTCAAAACCAGGTTAAAACAGCGTGGCGTGAAATCTGCAGTATCAGGGGAGCAACGATGCATCACCGGGTGTGTTGTTGCCCGAAAAAAATGTCCGAAAGTATCAAACTGCAGCGCTGATAGTTTCTGAACGACTTTTACTGACAGCGGGAATGCACGCGCACATTTATCGTTTTTAAATAATGCTTGGATGCACGCAGTAGGCGCGTACGTGCACGTATAGTCACTGCAGTCACAAGTCACGACAACTACACGCGCACGCGCACTCACACACACTTTCTTACCAAAAGCACCGAGCAGCAGGAGTCTGGCGCTCTCCGTGGTGCTGAAACCGAGTCGTCCCATCGCTACCAGCTTCCCCGGTGCCGGAACAAAAAGGGGGGGCTGACTGACGGACTGGGCAGCCTGTGCTGAACCCGCGAAAAGAAATGAAAGGCTAGCACGCAGGGGGAGGTGGAGAGAAAGAAAGAGGGGGTAGAGAGAAAGAGAGAGAGAGAGGAGGAGGATTGCCTCTACTTAGCGCTAAGAAGTCACGCTCAGATCATCATGAATGCAGCAAAAAAACATGTCTCCAGGTCGGACGTGAGATCCAGGTCCGCGTTGCATGAGCCAGGCGGCACCAAGGAGTTCCGACAGTCCAGACTCCCACACCGCCTCCCCCCACTCCCTCCTCACCTTCCTCCTTCAAGGTTGACAGCTTTCAACCCGGAGACTTCTGCAAGTCTGCGGTCCTTCTGCACATCTTAAGTCACCGACAATGTCCTTACTTAAAAGGAAAAACTCAGCAAGCTGAATATTTCTTTCCTGTGAGGGAGCAGTCGCCAGGCAGTCCCGGTTATTCCCGCAATGCTGTAATCTCCATCTCTGTGGCAGCAGCTGCAGGTTGAACTGAAATGATGCATGTCTGGATGGAAACGCCAGCAACTCCTCCTCCTCACTAACTCCTGCAAGGTTGCAGCTGAGTGTGCGTAAGATTGAGAGCTGTCACGAATTATTTAAACTCAAACAGCAGAAACAAAACAACACAAGAAAAATATTAGAATATTATCTTGTCTTCAAATGTTGTGCAAATACTGTACAATGTTGGTCTTTGCTCGGATATTTAATTACTTTAATTATTCCCAGCTGGAAATAAGCAAGCCACCTTACATAAGTATGCAAATCCGGGACACACACACAATTACAAAAATGATATAAATGTTAAATGACCCAATGAACTGCAAATCCCTTCCCCACCTTCAATGGACACCCCTCCCACTCGAAAAGGAGTGGCAAATGTCGCTGAGCAAATGTGCTAACCCGTGAAACTATAAGTTGCACAATGCGTCCGATGTTGTAGCTGCAGCGTCCAGCATCCTGGCAGGTGTTAAATCCTCCCACACACTCTGATCAATGTTATTTTCTGGCGATTTTAGATGATTCTTCATAAGTTCATTTAGGCTTAAGTTTTCTTTTGCTATGATATGGATAAAGTTGTCATGGTGCGTTAAACAGAGAAGGCAGCGTTAAATGGACACCTTGTGGATGATTTTTCCCATTTTCATGCAGGATTAAAGATAAAAAGTCACCAAGAATCACAAGACGCGGCTTGGTGGAGAGTTATGTTGATTTTTTTTTCTTTTGGAAGCTTATTTTCTTTTAGATAAGGGCTGTTCTGCTGGTGGATGAGTGTCCACCCGCTCTGCGCACAAGGCCCAACAGAACTTTTTAAGAGTTTGGTTTTCTGAACTGAAAGTCAAACTCGCACTTGACGGAGCTGATGCTGTCGATGCTGGGTGTGCTGTCCACCTGCGGATGTCTCGTGGCCTGAGGGAATGTCTCTGATCGGGGAATCCGTCCTGAAAGCAACATATGATCCACCTCCAGATCTCTAGCGTCGTTTTTAAACTCCGGGGAGGTAAATCTGCGAAAGAGTTTGTTACTAAAGGCCGAAAAGGTCGTTCCTGTCGAGGCAGCAGCTGGCGAGGGGAACTCTAGAGGCTCCGCGAGGCAGAGCGACCCCTCGCGCCGACTGACCGTTTTGGATTTACGCACAGGAACCAGGGAGCGCTCCGGGGGTGCGGGGCTGAGCATCGTGGTTGGCAAACTGCATCTTTTCTTATAATATTGGTCGTTAAATCTACGCACGCCGAACTCTAAGATTTTACTTTTGTCCGCTCCCATCGCAGTTTCACATTTGTTGTGGCCGAATGGAGTCAGCAAGATGCCCAGGGCAGAGGGCGCGTCGGGATGCGGGGTGTTCTTGTAAGGCCGCTGGGAAAACATAAAGTTTTGAATCTCACGGCTGTGTTTAAGGGGAGGGAGGTAGTGATCAGACGCGGACAGGAGTTTAGCGTGGAGAGAATGGTTGCGAGTCCGTGGAGGCGGGACAGGGGTTCGTACCCTTGGTAAGCTCGGATTCTGCAGACGCGAGCAGGAACCTTCATTCTCTCTCTCAAACTCTTCTATGGAATCCATCGATGGCAACCGACTCTGTTTCGTCCAGTGCCGCTGTTGCCTGGTTGAGTTTTGAGCCGCGGGCGCGTGCTCACACGTTTGGAGAACCTCAAGTTTGTTGGCTAAATTTCCAACTTTCCTCTCAAACTCGTTTACCAAACGAGGCTGCTCGTCCACGTTTCCCTGGGCGCCTCCGTCCGCCTCGCGGCTCCTCTTGGAGAAGTTGGTGAGCGCAGAGACACACTCCGTATGGCCGAGAAACTTCGCCACCTCCACCGCGGAGTTGCCAGCTTTGTTTTGCTTGTCTATCTGCAGACCCAGCCTCTTGAAAGCTCTCACCAAAAACTCGACAACAGGAGAGTGACCCGCCACCGCGGCGTACATGAGCGCCGTGTTCCCCCAGGAGTCCACGAGCTCAGGGTCTGCGTTGTATCGGACCAGGACCTTCACGGCATCCAGGTGACCCTTCTCGCAGGCGTGGCTGAGCGCGGTGCGCCCGTCCCCGTCGCGCCGGTTCACACCCGCTCCTTTCTGCAGCAGGAGCTCTATGAACTTGCACCGAGTCCGGCCGTCAGGGAGCAGAACGGAGGAGATGAGGGGAGTCTGCGCGCCGTCTGTTTTGGAGTCCACGATTTCTCCATCCAGCGCGTCCAGGACAAACTTGGCCAGGTGGACTTTATCCTTGGACATCGCGTCCAGGAGGATTTTGGTGCCCGTTTGTCCGCTTTCTTCAGTTTTTAACATGATTACGACGCGGATTGATGATTTTTCCTCCCAGTAAAACTAATCTTTTTAGGTCTCAACACGAGTGCTGGCAAACAAACCAACCCTCCTGTTTATATGTAGGCTAGTAAAAGGGACGCTACAAGGTTGCCCAGCAACGCAAACATAATTATAACGCTTTGTTCTTCTTTCTTATGGAAATACTTTGCTTATAATGACAATAAAGCGCCGCAGCCGCCGGTGCTCAACAGAGGATCTGGCATATGAATTCAGCCTCCACTTGTTGAATATGATGGGGCAGCAGGGGTCATTGTCTTGGACAAATAAATGCGTGGATGGTGAGCAGCATGTGTGTGCGTCCTGGGACTTTGCCCTGACTGGCAGTGATAAATGTAATTTACATTTTGACCCCACTGGAAACATTAGAATAGGGTTAGGGGCACCTGCTGACATAATAAAAGACCACATTTTAATCAAAGAAGCACATTTGTGATATGGGTGACGTTACTTGTATCCCACAAGTAGTTTATGTTTCCCCGCTTTTTATGTTTCTCCAAATTCAACATGATGTTCATGTTTCACAAACACAAATGAGCCACAAGTTTGTCCCATTTTACACCTGGATTTATTGATACACATACTATAAAACAGTATTAAAGGAGCTGGATAACAACAGTATCTTGATTGCTATAATTACAACAGTACAATATAAATACAAAAACACGCACAGAATGTCTGTCGACGAGCTACAGTTCAAATAGAAAACGAAGAGGAGATACAGTAGAAACAGAGGAAATGAAATCAGTGATGTTGCTCTGCAAAAATAATCTGCTTTTTTCTGACAAAACTCGAGAGCCAAAGGTTACATGTAATCACACAACAGAAACATTCGACTAGTGCAAAAAAGCTTCTAACATGATAATCTTAAACTACACGTTATCTAATATATATAATATATTTTCATTTATTTATATATACCTTCATACAAATAACCCCTTAATTTTGGCATTTTATCATTCATAAAATAATTTAAACGTCCTAACAGACACTGAGTGGCACATCTGAAAGCGATGAAATACTTTAAAAGCACTTTTAATCATTTATCTCTGCACTAGATATGTGGTGAGAGCTTTAGATCGTGTTGTGAGGTGCAGTAAGGGCAAAACTGTCAAACACAAAACAAATGACCAAACAAGAAAACCCAGTGCTTGATAAATGTCTTTTCTCCCCCCCAACATCCAACATCCCACTCCATCCCCGAGCCCTTGAATGACAGAACACAGCTGGTCAACAAGGAAGTTAAACTACATACATTCCAGTAGAGTATATACAAGAGGATCCCGTCTACCCTTCACATGAGTCACAGCAGATTAAACCAGGAAAAATACATCTTCAAAAAGGCCAACTTTACAGCAGAATTAAACATCTTTACAGCCTGGTTCAAAAAAACATTTTAGGATTAAAATGTCAG
>JBAJHY010000023.1:5085021-5097256 GCA_037177095.1 Craterocephalus marjoriae | reverse complement strand
CTTACTCTTAGTTTCACACAGTCATCTTAATTAACTTTGCCATTTCCCAGGTTGTTTGTGTTATTGTTGTGTTACAGATGTCTGTCATGTTCAGATTAACATGTTTCTTTGTTTGGATCCTCCTTGCGGGTTAGGTGTTGGGGGCGTGGCCATCCCAGCACTTCCTTTATACAGGTGTGGCTCTCTTCTCAGAATTGGATAATTGGTAAAACCGAGTGGAGGATTTTTCTTTTGTGGTTTCTGTTTGTATGTTAGATTTATTTAGAAGTTAAGTATAATGGTTTTTTTCAGAGAATTGAGCTTATTTGGGGAGTGATTAGTTTATTTATGTGGATGTAAAGGAGGACACTGAAGGACCAAAAAAATTGGTCTTTAGATTTAGCTGAAGCAGGTGATCCTTCATCCATGCAGAGATAAGAGCAAGGCATGCTGATATCCCCACTGACACTGTTGTGTCGTCCTGTGGGAAGGAAAGGAAAAGCTGAGTGTCATCTGCATAGCAGTGGTAGAAAAAGGTATGAGAGCAATGACCACAGCGAGTGAAAAGGTAAAAAGTGAAACAGCAGTAATAAATTTGAAAAAAACAAAAAAAACCATTTAAATTTATCTTTGTATCTTCATGGAGAACTGAGTTTAGAAATGAACCACTGGATCACTCTAAACATAGGCACAGTTTTTTTGTTAGTTTTTCTTGTAACATTTAAGGTAAAAAATAAAAAAGGGACAAAAATACAAAATACAAAAAGAAATCATAAGCACACCATCATTAGACCTTTGTTCTCTGTGGTCAAGAAGCAATTACCATAAGTTATAACCGGGGAAGATTATGTTATTAAAAAAAAAAACATTAAAAATCAAATGAAAGAATAAAAAGATGTCAAAGTTTAAAAGTACAGCAGCAGCAGTAAATGAGAAGTTCCAAAGACTTTGTTTTTGCATACAGTTGTATCCTTGCTCACATAATAGATGCTGTAATAACTAAATACATTGGCAATGGGAGCACGGTTTATAAGGTTGAAGGACTTTGCCACTTAGCTCACAGTTACTCAATATATATATTTATTTAACTATATATTCTCAGTTTTGGCAAAAAGTGGAAATATTTTCCTCTTGTATGATTCGGAATGAAAGATGAGTGGGGTTTGATGGCTGGGGTGACCTCGGTAGACTCTGGAGCAACACAGAAGTTTCTAAAGATCTCCCTCGTTTCTGCCCAGGAATGAAGAGGGAAAACATCTTCCTCATGAAACCTCCTCCTCTGTATTTGCCTCTGACACTGATTGTGGCGAGTCCATTTTCTTTACAGTGTACAGTGATACATGTGATGGGGCGGGCAGGCGAAGGGATGCAGAGTAAACTGAGGAGTTGCGCAGGACTGACGCTGAGCTCCTCTAGGCTCAGACCATGGCACGGTATGGTCCCTGCATCTTGAGGAACTGGATGATGAAAGACGGGCCTCCTGCAACAATCTGAGGCGGCAGGTGGGTCAGGGGACAGTTCTCGATGCTCATGATGGACAGCTTGCTGCAGAGGGCCAGCTCAAAGGGGAGACTGTGCAGGTTGGGGTTGTCGTTGAGGTACAGCTCCTCCAAGTTCTCAAGAGTGCCTGAGGACAGAAATAAGCTGAGTTCAGTCTGAAACTACAACCAGGTTTGAAATAAGCTTCACTTTGTAGGAAATAACTTATTTTAATATATCACAAAAACAAACGTAATTATTGAAACAATAAAAAAAATAAGAAACTATTTGACATGACTATTTGGCAAATACTCAATTTTCACATTAAATGAAATGAATCACATTAAAAAAAAAAGAAATTTAAATAAAACAAAAAACATCAAGAGAAAGATGATATTGTTTTGGTTAAAATCATTTCGTATTCTTGAAAACCATCAAACAAGTAGCGATTCATTCTTTTGTTTATCTGCATATATTTTAAGCCTGTCAGTTGGGGACAGATTTTCTTAACATACTCAGTTTTAATTGCAAATATTCCACTTTCAGGGCTCTTCATATAGCTGTGGTGCAGGGAGAATTGACCATCATCCACAAACTCGTCGATATGCTGGTGTGTGCTCACAGAAGCCTGGACATCTTCAACAATCTCCGTCAGGTGAAACGCTTTAAACACACTAGGCAGAAGTCTGATCTTTAGATCATTGTGCACACAAATATTTTCCGTGTAACAATTCTGATCACTGATTATATTTGAAACACAATGTCTTCCTTTTAGATTTGACAGCTTCTGATTCTTGCAGAAGTTTGCAATGTTTTTTTTTTTTTTAATGAAGGTGAAACAGAAGTACATCTGGAGATTTCTACCCCAACATCCACTACAGTCAAAACACATTCCCCTACTTCAAACCCTTTGATAACAGTAACATGGAAGAGAAAGAAACAGGAAGTGCCCTGGTTTCCTCCTTGCCGTAAACCGAGTTATCGCGTATCGTATACTGAGGCTCATATAGTGGAATTCACCCTTCCTGCTTTCTCTACCTGCGCTTGCCACAGGCCAGCAAACAGTGCACATTCTGGGAAGGATTATGTGTGCTTTCCAATGTTCTGTTTTGTGTATGGTTTTCTAGTTGTCAGCTTCAATGTTTGAACCTCCAAGACATAGATACAAATGATCATTATTACTCCCATTTCTGCTGTGAAACACCATACATTTTGTTTTGGATACATTCAGTATTAGCCTGTTTATGTCCAGCCAGTTAAGTAACAGATTCAACTCCGATTGAAGTGTGCAGCATAACTCATTAATATTCCTTGCAGCAAAATACACTGTTGTGTTATCAGCAAATAAAGTAGCGTGGCATTTGTCCAAAGCACCTGGCAAATCATTCATAAATATTGAAAATAGCAAAGGCCCAAGGGAGCTTCCTTGAGGCACTCCACTGTAAAATTTTAAGGACTGAAAAACAACCATTAAAAAACACGCACTGCTTCCTTTGAGATAAATAACTGTCGATCCATTTCAAGGCTGAGTGACCAAACCCATCTGCAAATAACTTAGAAAGTAATATACTGTGATCCACCACATCAAATGCTGCACTTAGATCAAGAAATACAGACTTGTAGCAGACAAGAGGTGCAAACGGTGCGAAGACATTTGGAAGGGGCGTGTGAGTGGAATGTGTCTGTGCGGGGGGGGCTGCTCATTGTAATATGACGTCACATAACAGTCAAACACGCATTGGTCGGTTTTCTGGCAGCAATTCAAAAAAAGGAAAAAACTGGAAACAGTGACATTGCCTGGCACTTCGTGTGTATTCTCAAGACCATCAAAAAAATGAAAATGATGATTTTGATCCCTATCACCTTTAAAATAATGCCTCAAAAGGTTTAGCCCCTGTTGACTCAACTTGGAGAGGTGAATTTAATAAAAACAAAAAAAAATTGCTATTAATAATTGTTTCTTGTTTTGTTTATACCCATATTTTCAATTTATACTTGATTCCCTTGCAAGAAACTAAGATTCTTCTTACTGAGAAACTTCCTTGCCCTGTCCAGCATACAGGTATTTATGAAAATCACACTGGTTAAATTTTTGATGATAGTTGTTGATAGATATACTGAATCGATTTCAAGTCACTGAATCGTTTTGGATTGTATCGTTTTAAATGAACTAGTATCGTTCATAAATCGTATCGAAACCAAACGTGATATGAATTGAATCGTTAAAATGCATCGTTACACCCCTAGTTTCCAGTAAATTATGGACGCTACCCACTCAGGAAACTTGGACGAGCCGTATGGAGGAATATTGCTAAGTTTTTGTGGACTTTTTGAACAGACGCCGTTCAACATCACTATAACCAAACTGATTCAAACAGAAACCTTCCCACATCTGTGCCTAAGTGATAAATATCAATAAAGTGATCCAGAGTGTTAATCAGCATGAGGGTGAGTAGAAAATGAAGGCACATTATTCTGAGGGTGAAGTATTCCTTTAAGATATTTTCATATGAAAGAGGACTGGACTACAGGCATGTGTGCCGTCTTCTTCTATGGGGAGTTGTTTGTCCATTCAGGGAAACCATAGTAAGAGTGGTGGTAGAGAGTAGATAGAAATAACAGCAAATACATCACAGCTATTAACTTGAAACTTTACTGTGGGAGCTTAGTGATGCTCAGAACTTTTTATACTATTCATTTGGTTGAGCAATTATTTAGATTACATAAAAAACTTTCTATGATTTCAGTTGGCGGTAAAAGTGAGGACAAATCAGATATCTACTTTCCATCCAAACCTGAATGTCTTAAAGTTTCTAGTTTCATTTCTTTTGGTTCCAATAAATAATAAGTTATGCAGGAATAACAAAACTTGATGATCTCCGGCTCCAGATCCCCTGCTGGGAGGAAACCAGTTCATCTGGTCTCTATGTTGAGCTCATACCATCTATAATTCTCTTTCCACCAGAGGCTTTCTGAGCTGCAGAAACAAGAACAAAATCATAAATAAATATATTCCGGATGTCTTGTAAGGGATAGCTCTGACAAACTTTTCTGAATAGTAACCGACTTGCGAGGAATCTCATATTTACCTTGTGTTTCAGATTCAGATCCTCACGAGGGCTGATCAAAGCTGTATGGCCTGTAGGTATCATCGTGAAGACTTTGGTTGGATCTCTGTGCCGTAGAGGTCTCTATAGAGAGAATGTGATCTCTGCTGGTTCCATCCCTCCTATTTATAGTCCCACATCTCCATATGAATGTGTGGGTCTTGGTCTGGCTGCAGTTTCTCACAGTTTGAACCAATCAGAGGACAGTGTGAGACAATAAGGCATGTGGGGCAGCAGCATGCTTCCATTCATGCTTTGAGGGCAATAGTTAGCTCTCAAGGGAACAGGTGGAGAACTGGCGGAGAGGATAAAGACAAACTCACAGATCCTTGGATGAATCTGGGAAAGTGGTGACCCTGCAGAGAAAGCAGATTTGCTGCTTGATGCTGGGATTAATGACTCTGACTGAGCACGCGCTCAATATCCCATACCTTTTCTCAGTTATAAAAACTTTTATTCTGGAGAAAATGAGCTCCATTTAGGAGAAAATTATCATCTCTCTTAAGTTTTTTAGTTTGCATAATAAGCAAAAATCCAACATATAACAGGTTTAATCTGTTTATAATTCATGACTTAGGTTGATGTTTACCAAACACTGTGCTGGTAGAGAGTGTGTTTTACTGATCTAACACACAGAACTGCAGATGAAGGAGTTCATTTCTGGGTGCAGACAGGTCTGCTGACACGTGCCTCACTGTCAGTGTGAGTAGCAGCTTAATCAGGGTTTCCCACACTGACTTCCCGCGCCGGTCAATGAACCACAAAGGGATTTCCGAGACAGATGCTAGCAGTGTGTTGTTATCGAAACAGAATTACATCACCTGCCATCTGGAGGGAAAGGATCCCATTGGCTGATCCTGAGATCAGTAAAATGTGATATTCTGCCACAAAGTACAGTGAAATTTATTTGAAATATCTGGTTTTAGTACTGTATGTAATCATTATCTCTGATTGTGATGGCCAGTAAATATCTCGGATTCTAAACCTGGGTGGTTTCCTGGTCAGACAGGAGTTTCATGAAATGTGCCAGATGACTTTGGGGAATATCTTGGCTGCTGGTGGTTGCTTTCCAACTTAGCAACCTCCTCCCTGGAGCTTTGTTTATCTTTTAAAAGAAAAGAAGTGATGGGTACTTGGACAATAAGGTCTTGTTTTTAAGAGGAAGTATTAAGCGCTTGGTACCAGACATTCCATGGATGGGGTATGACAATAGATATTTCACTTACCTACACACATTTTTACTCCATTGGATTTTCAGTATTCTTGAGATTTTACTGTCTTATACCCCAAGCTACAATCATGACATTCAACAAACACTTCTATCAGACCAGTCACTAAATACATTCATCTTTTAAGTGATCAAACAGAGTCAAAAGAAATGGTCGTGTTACATCAGCAAGGCTCCAGTATAAACAGTCTAGTAAAATAATTGGACCACAAGAAGCATTTTCTCAACAAAATTAATTTTATGTGATTTCAAGGAAATGGTAAGAACTCTTATATGTTTCTCTTTATGTGCATTGTTGATGACAGATTTTTATTTTTTTGTCCACTAAAGTATTTCTGATCAGTTCTCGGTTTCGTGTAATTTTTGCATTCATTAATGTTTTGGAACATTTTTCTTTCAGTTCTGCCAACAAGTGTTTGCTGAAAGTGGGAGCTTACTGCGCTCAGCTGGAGCAGTACCAGAAGGCTATAGAGATCTATGAGCAGGTGTGAATTTGGTCTGCTTGTTGGTGTGAGTTCACCTCACACTTTCACAGTTCGCACAGTATTTTTTTAATGATTTATTTAAATGTTATTTAGGTTGGAACCAACACCATGGACAACACACTGCTGAAATACAGCGCCAAAGAGTATTTCTTCAAAGCCTCGCTCTGTCATTTCATTGTGGATGAGCTCAATGCGAAGGTGATTTCATACTTTTGTGCTTCTCTCTCTCAGAAGCGGGGATCACAGAGATGTGGTAAAACATTTTTAACACACTGTCCCCACAGATCGCTGTTGAGAAGTATGAGGAGAGGTTCCCTGCTGTTTCAGACTCCAGAGAATGCAAGTTGTTGAAGGTAACTCAGAGTTGAAAGCTGAGAAATCTGATGTTTCTCTTTGATTCCTTCATGTGTTTGGTTCTGAGAATAACCTACAAGGTTTTTTTTCTTTTTTTAAAAATAAAACAACAGAAACTTCTTGAAGCTCATGAGGAACAGAACAGTGAGGCATTCACAGAGGCGGTAAGTCGTCCATTCACAATGAAAGCTTTTTTTTTAACCTGTTTTCATCTTTCCTTTCATACATGTTTGTGATGGAGAAAGGAATTTTCAAGATAGCTATGTTTTGGTGTCTGTGTCCAGTTGTCCTTGTCCAAATCTCACGGGATTATCCCTATATCGCATGATAAGTTGCATCAAAACACTGCAGGGAGATTCCGCTACCTAACACCAAAACATAGCAATCGGCAGCTAATACAGATACTTTCGTTCACTTCTCCCCTGTAGTACCTTGTCGGACACTTGTTGAGACTATCAGATCACTTCAGTGTGGAAAAAATGTGTTTAAGGCGAACTTATGCGGGAGCAGTTTCCCGATACTTACCATTAGTTGTCCTGGTAGCAGCCTGCCCGGCTAAATACTGAAGCTATCTTGAAAATTCCTTTCTCCATCACTCACATGTATGAAAGGAAAGATGAAAACAGACCCCAGGTTTAGAAAAAGCGAAATTCTCCTTTAAAACAAGGGTTTTGGAGAAGTCTGATTAGTTGAATCTCTTGTGTTCAAGGTTAGAATCTGAATCTCAGCTAGCCAGGAAATCATAACTATTCATGCTGAATTTGCATCATGGTTAAAAAAGGCCAGTTATTTATTGGACACAGCTGGTAGTTGTCACTCTCCTGTATATTTGTAAGTCTGTTTCATCTGTGGGTGGCAGAAATGTTTGTGTTTGCCTGTTGCAGGTGAAGGAGTTTGACTCCATCTCACGCCTGGATCAGTGGCACACAACTCTCCTGCTGCGCATCAAAAAGACCATCCAGGGTGATGAAGGAGACCTGAAATGAGAGAAACATCAGGGTAGGAATGCAGCATGGAGGGGACAGTTCAATCACGCATGCTTTCACACACACACATACACAAATAACAGTGCACTCTTTCCTGCTCACTTCACTGTGTATAGCATCTGGAGCGGAGCGCCTCACTACTCACTGCTGCCCTGTAAGAGCACCATCATTTGTTTTCATTACAACTATACCTGAATCCAATCAGAATGTAAATCCTCCTGCCCTCACCTCTGTCCAGAGGATTGCTGCATACCTTTTGTTTTCCTTTTCTGAAATCTATCCTTTCCAGATTTCAGGGATATGTTATTTTGGATCTGATGCTAATATTGACAAGAGGCACTGCATGTTTTGTACAATTGTTTCCTAGTCAGGAATTTTTTAAATTCTAGCTATTACATATTTAAACAAGTCATTTCTTTAAATATTTGAGTTTATTTCTCAGGAGACTGAGGTGTATGGATCCCATCATTTCTATTTGCATTTGCTGGAAGTGAATAGGATAAAACGAATGTCCTGAAAATGGAGTCATCAGAGCCAATAAGGGATTTTCCTTCCTTTCTGTCTCCACGTGGGGCTCCGACTCTTAAACAGGGCGATGATATGCACAAGAATAGACTGTTAAATATTTGTATCTAAACCCAATCACATCACAATTGTATTATTTTTATCTTTAAGTTTATTATTACTCTAGGATGTGTTGATGTAGTAATCTGTTAGCTGCGATTGATAGAGCACTTAAACCGAGCTCCTCACCCTTATTCCCAGGGAAGTAATCTTGGGCTATTGTGCATTATTAGTGATTTATTTTTGTGTTGTGAAGGTTATCATTGAAGGGTTTTGTTGCCGCAGTGCACCTTTCAAGTGGTCAAGTTGCTAAGCATGTCATTGTGTGCAGTTCAGTGTTGTGTATATTCACTAGTGTTAGCTAGACCAAAGTTTTTACAAAAGGGTTGATTGCTCTGTGTACCCAGCTTCTTCCAGGTGAAATGGCATTAGGCTGTGGATATGAAATGTATGCTTATTGAAATGAGCATTAATAAAGGTGTTCTATCCAATACTGTTGTGCATTTCAGACAATTTTTAAAAGACTTGTGTTGTATTTTAATTATTTCCATCCAACCTCAGTTTGAAGTTCCTGGTAAAAATCCCGGATTGGGACTCTTTCCAGGTACTCACATCTATCACCCATATGCCAAAAACAATTGTGTTAGGTTAACTACTGATTCTTAATTGATGTTTTTTTGTCTCTGCGTTGAAAGGAAACCTGTCCAAGCTGACAGCTGATAACAACCAGGATAAGCATCATCAACCCCACAACAATGAATATGATTAGGAGTTGTGGAAAACAGATGGAAACATCAAATTTGACTTTTTCCTAAATTTAATGCAGTGATACCTTCAGTCATCACTTTAACAGATATTTATTATTTAAAGATAGCTGAGCTGTACCTACTGTACTAGGCTATGATCTGATTTGTTTTGATAGATGGTGACCGTATCCTTACTGGGATAAGCTCTAAATTATTTAACCATTTATTGATCTTTCACAGTACATTCATATTTTTGCTATAGTTACAAATTTGTAGCCCAGTGACATTAATCAAATGCCTTAAACATTTTATACTAAAACAGTGGGCAGTGTAGATTACACTGTGGTTGGTAGTACCAAAAACCTTTGATTTTTAGAAACAGGTTCTAATTGAACAAATAGAATATGCTGGAATAGTTTTTCTTATTCATGCAATATTCTAATTTTCTGAGTTTTTCATTTAATTTTTTCAGAAGCTGCGATTCCTTATCAGCAAAATCTAAACAAAAGTTGAAATATATATTGATTTGCATACTATTTATGTACATTTCATTTTTGAAGTCAGGTTACAGAAATGTATGCACTTTTTCAGGATATTCTAATTTTCTGAGTAGTACCTGTATTTATGCATCACATATATTTACCTCTTCTGTCTTTTTTGGATGATTTTATTTGGCTCACATTCTTTATGAGCATCCAACATACCAGTGATGCCTCTAATGGCGTGATCGTAATGTTTTACTCTCTAAAAATAAATTTTTTGTCAAATGGGACTTGCCTGAAGTAACGCCATTAAATTTTAAAGATCTCAACAAAAAGGACCAAATATCAATTTTACCATTACAAGACTAGAATTAATCAACAAGTTGGTACCAGGCTTTTTTTTCAGATATGACTGCTCACATGTTAACAAAAAACACACAATCACCTTGATTTTAATTATATTCAGAATCATGCATGGTATAATTTACTCTGTATATACATGATTTATTCCTGGGACTTTTGATTACAACCATAGCAAAACTAATGCATCTTAAGAATAAATACTGCAACAACAACAATTGGAACTGGACTCATTTGAGTATACGGATCACAATGCACAAGATATTGAAGTTGAAATTGATCCTGACAATAATTTCCTTTCAACCCTGAACAATAATTGTCATTATTACACCAATGAACAGTTCAACAGTAAGATTATATCAGAGAATAAACTGTCAGTTATTCACTTCAACAGTAGAAGCATGTATACTAATTTCAGTGCAATAAGAGATTATTTGCAGAGCTTTGTACATCCCTTCAGTATAATAGCTATATCTGAAACCTGGTTTAATCAAGACAAGGGATATAACTTTGATATTAAAGATTATGAACTTATCTATACAAACAGACAAAATAAAATAGGGGGTGGGGTTGCACTCTTTGTGCACAATTCAATAAGATATTCTGTGTTAAAGAATTTGTCAATATCAATGGATAATATAATGGAATGTATAACAATTGAAATTTGCAATGAAAAGAAAAAAAATATTATTTTGAGTTGTGTATATAGGTCACCGGGGTCTAGGGTGGATGTCTTTAATGAATGGATGGAGAAACTGTTCTCTGGAATTAGCAATAAACCACTATACATTTGTGGGGACTTTAATATTGACCTTCTAAACCCAAATAAACATAAACTAACAGATGACTTCATTGATAGTATGGCCCAATTATGCTTGACCCATGCGTAATGACATATCCATTACTGGACACAGTAAAAGGAGTAATACCACCAGGGACCACAGTGGCAGTGTTGAGCAGACAGAATTCAGAGAAGAAGAAGAGGAAGAACTGGAAGGAAAAAAACTGTCAAAGAGTAAAAACGAGGACAAAAACTGTGGAAGCTTGTGAAATAAAACTCTCCCAATGTTCTGGGCATATTGGGTGGTTAAAAATAACTTCATAGCGGCGCATTAGCACCGGCAAAAGCATCCAAATGGACATAGGATTGCAGAGTTAACTATGAACTCAGCACTGCCCCCTAGTGGAGGTCGACCATAACAACATTAGACACATGGGAAAGTTGTAAAGCAACATCCCCATTTTCGTAGGAAAGGAAGAGTTAATGGAATCTTCACAATTTTTTCTTAAAGCCTTTGCCACAGGAGACTCAAACACACTGAACCCTAATTGGTGCAAAGACGTTTAGGACATCAGTTTCCCAATGCCAACCCTACCCTCCTCAACACATTCACAAAAAACCTCTCTGAGATTTTATAAACTTTTGGCAAATAATTTTAGATCAGGTGCATGTTATGAATCTTAAATGTTAAGAAACTTTTTAAAAAGCCTGTACCAGGCTGTTCCAAGTTTAAAACATCATGACATGCATTTCTTGCATGCCATGATAAGACATTTTGAATCCTTGGAAACAAGGACACTTTTCTGCCACATAACCCTGCTAGACATCGAATGCATGAGTTGATTCAGTCTAATAACCACAGAGATCCAGAGCAGGAGCAGGGCAGCGCTCTTTCAATGGAAACTCTTCTGTCACACATATCAGGCTGTGTCAGTATTTCCCCCCATTAGCAAGCCAGATGACCACACATTCCCACGAAGCGGCGCACACACCGACACGGCCGACAACCGGCCACGCGAAGTGATTTAAGGCGAGTATTATCAGAGTGTTATAGGTCATTGTCTAAATGAAGCGTGGTCGAACAGCGGCCGTCTCATTTCCACCGCCTGACCTTTTCTTGCTGGATGCTGGCGGGATGACCGAGCTACATCACTGACACTAATGACCTGCTCTCTTTCTTCTCTTCCTCCGTTTCTCTCCATCTGGGACTGTCATTTTATCAGTCTCTCTCTCTTTTTTCTTTCTTTTGCTCTGGAGCTGTGTTTCCTTCCTTTTGTTCAGCAAATTCTTTGGTGAACTTGTTATTTTGCAGCGAAGCATCACACAACGCCAAAAGAATGCTGTTAGTTTTCCCTTAGTGAGTGGGATGGATTATATTAGCCTAGCTTAGCATACGGGTTGTTGTGTACCTCATTTGTTTGAAGCTGGAGGATTATAGAAAAAATAACAATCACAATTATTTTGATTGATATTGAAATCACGATTAATGTACACGATTATTCATTGATTTAAAGCGGATCAATGCAATTCTGGGTATGTTTACCATGCAGTGCGCACCCCAAAGCTCTAGGGGGAGCTCAAGAGCGAGAAAATAGGCGACAGACGAGGAAGAATGTTGTAAACAGAGGCAACTTACGGTTGTTTTGAACAGGCTACGGCTAGTCACCATGGCTTCAAAGGCATG
>JBAJHY010000023.1:3864921-3875356 GCA_037177095.1 Craterocephalus marjoriae | reverse complement strand
AAAATTAAAAGAGAGGTATCAATCTGTAATTATCATCAGCAAATTTGAACGATACTACTCTAAAAAACAGGAGTAGGTGGGTTGAGAAAATCACCTAAACATACTGCAAAAAAATCTTTTCAGTTTTTCTCTCCTGCAGATGTTAGAGCATTAAAATCACACAAGATCTATTTCTGTCTTCTTCTCACACCCTCACTGACCACTGAGCAACACCAATACTAGTGATTCAGTGATTGGATTGATTCAAAGGGTGGTCCGAATCCCGCCGCTCCCACCTCAGTCTTGTGCCTCAGTCACCTGTCGTGTCCTTGGGCAAGACACCTTACCCTCATTGCCTCCAGTGATGGCACCGCTGGTAAAACTCAATCGTACGTGGCTTTGGATAAAAGCGTAAGCTAAATGACAATAATGAAACGGTCCACAGTCTAAAGTCAGGAACCCCAGTTAGTTTACTGATGACAGATTGAAGTCCTCCTACTAACATTTCAGGTAATGTTGTCTGTTATGTCCTTATCACTTTTTTGCACCAGTTTCACATCGCAGGGGTTTCATAAATTGTAATTCTCTCATCCAGAAGCAAAGACCAATCTATCTTCAAGATATTTGTATTTCAACGTATCAACAATGGCTTTTGTAGGAATAGACATCTCAAGTCTTTTGAACATCACTGACATTTTAAACTTTAGATTCCTCATAAGTAACTTTTTTCTTTGTAGTTTAAGCAAAGGAACCACAAAAAGCGTGAATACCGATTTTATCACAAACAAAACTCAGTGGAAAATACTGGGTTTCAGGATTACATTTTCTTTATTCATGTTAATTATTTAGCTGGTAAATTATAACATCCAATATTTTTGATGTGGATCTCAGATTATAGTTTCTCCCAATGGAGATTATTAAAAATCTTCACGAGTTCAGTGTTTGTCTTCAGTGATAATTTAACACATAACTTGTTCCCAAACCTCAGGTCATTGCTGTATCTTGTCATTTTAGGTGCAATGTAGCAACTTAGCATTAAATAAAACAGTTTTTTTCTTTTTCTTAACAGGAAGAAGTGATGGTGTTGGAACGAATTTTGCTCCAAACTATCAAGTTTGACCTGCAGGTGGAGCACCCCTACATGTTCCTGCTGCGCTACGTCAAGCAGTTAAAAGGTGGGATGAGACAAATAAGGCAGTCTGATGAACTCTGACACTGGGAACCAGTAACAAGCAGGGTTTTATTGTGTCTCCATGCTATAGGGGAGAAGAATAAAGTATGCAAAGTACTCCAAATGGCTTGGACTTTTGTGAATGACAGGTGAGACAACTCCACAACTTCCCTGTCGTACTTATATTTTTTTTCCTTTTGCATGGTAAACAAGGAAGGTTATCTCTTTTTTAATGAAGAGCGTGTCATGTATTCAGTGGTTTAAGATGCAGGCTGTAGAACAGATTAAATGTCACTAAAAGGGAAAATATTTGTGTATATGATTTTGTAGAAAAATGGAAAATAATTGGATGTTTTTTTTTCCTTTTGAAAACATCCAGACACAATTCATTGAATATATTAACCACACTGTGTGTCCTTGGCAGCCTGTGCACCATGCTGTCACTGCAGTGGGAGCCAGAAATTATTGCTGTGGCCGTCATGTACCTGGCCGGCCGCCTGTGTAAGTTTGACATCCAGGAGTGGACCACCAAGCAGCCGTCTCGTCGCTGGTGGGAACAGTTTGTCCAGGATGTCCCAGTTGAGCTACTTGAAGGTAAAAATTCTTTCCCTTTCCCCTTTTCCTCTGGTATTTGTTCAATGTCCTCCCAGATTTTCTGAACCAAAACGTGTTTCTGTTCTGCAGACATTTGCCACCAGATCCTGGACCTGTATTCTCAAGGAAACAAGCCCATCCCTCAGCAGATGCAGGAAAAGGAGCGGACACAAACTGTTTCCACCCCTCTTCCTCCGGTACCACAGGGACAGCCGCCCGTCACCAACCCTCCGCCCCCACCTCCAAAAAAGACGTCCCCTCAGGGTGGCAGCCCTGCTCGCCAGCTCAAACGCTCACATGTAAGCTTCAGCCGCGCGACGAGCATTTTCTGTAAAAGTCCTGCGTTACTGATGATAAAATTACTTTGTTTTTCATTTGTTTCAGACTTCTCCTAAAGATGAACCAAAAGCTCCAGGTAAAATGTTTTTAGAACATCAGTATGAATAAATAATCTGTCTTATTTCTTTGATGTTACATCAATAACATACCTTTACAATCCCAGTGACACCTTGTAAAGTTGCTGGGATTAATGTTCCCTTTGCACATTTTATGAGCATGTGAGCAAAAATGAAGCTTCCTTATTGCACTCTTTGATCATTAGCAGAACCAGTTGGATCGAAGATTCCCAGACTGGAGAGCCCCATGCCACCGCTGCCTGCATCCCAGCCTCCCCCAGGTAAGCTTTGTCTGTTTACGTCCCAGAAACGGGTTTGAACGTGGGTGCACGTTGGGACACCCTGCTGTCTGCTTGCGTGTGCCACCAAATAGGCTCATAATGAGCAGCCAGCAGCCCTGCCTCCAGCGGGAGCTCACAGAGCCTAAAGTCGCTGCTAGTCTGCTTACATAATCACTTCTCGTCTGGACATTGTTTCAAAACACACGCATACCCCTAAACTGTCCCAGACCAATCTGATTAGTGCTTAAGCCTTTAATGAGACCACTTCCTGGTGGGGGTGATGTGGGGTAGTCTTAGCCTGGCTCTGTGGAGGGAGAGGTTATCTGAGGTCACACTGGAAGGAGGAATCTTGGTGGAGCTCATCAGGAAGATGAAGGTGAATTTTTAACACGTCCTTTCTCCCCAGCTCCTCCCGCAGAGGCAGAACCAGGAAGTGAAGCAGCTCCTCCGCCCCCGCACGCGCCGCCTCCACATCAGCCACCTCCGCTTCCCCACCGCCCCCCTCCACCTCCGCCCTCCAATTACCTCATGTCCACTACCGGCTCGTACATGTCTGGAGAGGGCTTCCAGAGCCTGCAGTCCATCATGAAGACAGAGGGTCCCTCCTACGCCCCCATGCCACCCAGCTATGCACCCCCATTACCCCCGTATCACCCCCATGTTTACCCGCCACCTGCAGCACCACCTCCAGGCCCTCCACCTCCTCCCTCCTCTTATCCGCCGCCCAGCTTGGCACCAGCCTACCCTCCACCGGGCTATAACAGCTACCCTCCACCCCCGCCTCCACGCATGCCGCCCGGCCACGTTCCCCCTCCAGGGATAGGCCTCCCACCCACCGGGTACCCGCCTCCACCTCCCGTACCACCAGGACAGTCACAAGTGCCCCTCCCGCCTCCGCCCGGCATGCCCATGACTCGCGGCGGCTGGATGAGATGAGGCTGAGCTTTCTGGAGACTGGAAATGACCAGAATTTGTGTTTTCTGGTTCCGACCATGGAAGGTGGAGCTGGTTCACCTTTAGTACGACTTCTGATACACAAGCGCTGAGGTTGTAAAGAGACTTCTCGGCTAACAGACTTGGAGGGAAAAGGTGGCGTCTGGACAGTTTTGTTCTGAGAAGTTTCCAGTAAGTATGTTGGAAGACTTGAGCGTCTACCAGGTGGGACTCTTCAGGCCCAGCTTCAAGACTACAAACAGTATTTCTGTTCTGGGAACCCAACAAAACTTTTTTTTTCTTTATTGTCACACATGCTGTCCTCACTTATTTCACTGTGAGATTCTACTCGTTTGCTTTCCATGAGCGTGGTTCTAAGGATACATCGTGTATTTTTTTTGTTTTCTTATATTCTTTCATTGTGCATTTCCACTCATCCCAGTTCTTGTTTTTCTGAGTTTCCAGATTTAGTCCAGAATATTCAGTAGTTCATGCTGTATTAGTTTGTTAAAAATACAACCTGAATTCTTGTCATTTCATTTTACTCGGAACATTTTTTTCCAGGATATTTCTGCTTCAAATACTCTTAATTTTAATCAATGATTGTCATAATTCATCCTCTTTTTGTGAATCCTTACAGCAGATGTAATTAGATGAAGTACAAACTGAAAACCTTTCAGATTAACCATGTCTTACACTGGACAGCGTGCTGTTTGTGTACAGGTTTTTCATTTATACCACGGATGCTAGATTCTGTCCTGTGAGGGCTGCACTCCTGCTCCGACACGTCTGATTCAAATTAAATTTAAGTTCTGCACGACTCATAAATTTGAGTCAGGGGTGTTGGAGCAGGGATACATTTAAAACCTCCATGAAGGTGAGGTTAGTGAGGCTTCTTTTCTCTGTATCTTTGTAAATTTGGTTTAGTTAATGAACACTTCTCTCATTAAAGACCTGCTTTTCTTCCTTGAACTGAGTTATGCATCATCAGTCTCCATACAGTGATTAGTTGCAATTGGGTTAATTTTGCACATTTTTATGCCTTACATTTTAACTATCTCCTCCTAGGGATTTAGTCCTATTGGGCTGAAACTTGTTTTGAATCATCAGGAGACCCTTGTGATCAAAAGTTGTAAAAAGAATATTTCTAAGTTAAAGGGCATGGCCGTGGCGCCCTCTACAATATGAATTTGCACTTTTTCACTAAAACTCAGATATTTGCATATTTTACCCCCAAATACATTTACCTATGGTACTTGGATGAAATTCACTACATGCATGCTCTAGGTCACAACAAGCGAAAAAGCCCATTACACTAAATGGCTTAACTGAACGCAAAGTTTGATTCTTTAGAAATGAACTTCTGCAGGGGATGGTGAAGTTGATACATTGCAGCAGCAGAAAAGGAAGTGATATTTCAAATTAAAAGCGTCAAACAGGAAGTCAGTAACACCATTTCAGAGATCACAAAAGACGCAATTTCACGTTTTTCTCCATCAGTTGAGGATGTGATTCATTTTAAGAAAAGGTCATTGTGATTAGCAGGGAGCTGAGGACAGCTAAATCTGCGTACTCTGAAAGATTCCAGCAGCAGTTCACTGCGAACAACTCTGCTTCTGTTTGGAGATGATTGAGGCAAACCACCAACTACAGGCCTCAGGCTACGAAGGTTGAAGAAGACGAAGCCCTTTGTCTCGGATTGTCTCAACACTACTCCCGGTTTGACACCTTTTCAGATGTGTCTAACACCTCCCCTCCCCCCAGCATCACTGACTCCTTGGGCATTTTATCAGAGTCAGTTCGCTCCTCCTGCCAGGCCGTCATCATCACTAAGCAGGTTGTGCACAGGCAGCTCTCTAGGTTGAACCCGCACAAGGCCCCTGGTCCAGCAGACTTATTCCCTGACTAGAACGCACATGATGCAGACTTCTGAGTACTTAACATTTTATCAGATGGGGTCATCTTGTTAGCAGAGCCTGTTTTTGATGTGTAGCTTGCTTCACTCAGCAGTCTGCTGCTGCAGTGCTGCATCATGTTCAAAGTTTGTGTGGGTGTGTCGGAGCCCACTGCAGCAGACCACCTGAGCTCCTTAATGTGTGTTGATAAATGTGTGTGTGTGTGTGCAGAACCTGATATCTTCAGGGAACGAACAAGATTATTGATTTTCACATTTGGATGGGAGCCTTGGAGGGAAGCAGGGAAGCTGACGCATCCTCAGTGGGTTTGTGTCTTAGAGAGAGAGAGAGGAAGCAAAGCGAGGGGAGGATGATGTAAAAGAGGGACAGAGAGACACCCAAATGAGAGAGGAACCGGCTCGACCACGTGTGTGACGCTGGGCGATCAGATCATCTCCATCTTTGCTGATTATTTCCATATTTGTGAGATTATGTAAAGCGAAGCGGCGCGCTGAATGCTCCGTCTGTGGCGACGTGAAACTATCACCTTCTTATCTGAGTCATCGCCCAGAGTCTGAGCCAGCCTCATAATGAAGCCTTGTTTGTAACTGCATGTCTGTCTGCACAGAGATCTGTGCACATGCATGAGTGTTGCCATGGCGATGGTGGCTGAAGTTTGGCTCGCTGTCGTGTCCTCGCACCCACCACCCACCGGTGTGACCATGCATTTCCGCATGGTTTCTGTTTCCCCTGCTCTTCCCAGCTGACTCCCTCTCCATCTGTCCAATTCTGACATCCTCCCCGTCTTTCTCCTCTTTCTCTGCCCCTCCCTCCTAATTGGCCAGCTTGGCTTGCTGTGTCACACCATGCTTGGATGAGCCCGAATGAATTTTGTGGGTCCGTGTGTGCGTCTGAGCGCACCGCCTCTGCTTCCAGGCTGTTGCTTGTGCTTGACTAATGACATCGGAGCTGTTATTCTGGCCATCGGTTCTCCTCCCCTTTTATACTCCATCTAATGGCAGACTGCACTCCTCTATTATTGCATCCATCCATCACCCCTTTCCTGCCGCCGCCGCCGCTCTGTTAACCAGCTTATCTGTGTCCCAAAACAATCCCTCCCTTTAATGTGACATATGTCACTTTTTATTTCACAGAGCTGATGTGCAAAACAAAACCATTTAAAAGAAACCAGGGACATTTCAGGACACATGTATAATAATAATATTGTTTCTTGAAATGCAGCAGCAAAACACAACATTACCCCAATTGTTGAATCATGATGATAAAATAAAAAGCAAAAATAAGAAAAAGCTGATATTTACTAAAATGTTGAGAAACTGACAACAAAACACATTTAGTGAGGTTCATATAATTGTTATCACCATCATCATCCCTGCAATCATAATCATTTCTGTCTATGTGCAGGAAAATATATTTAACAAGAAAATCCTAAAATAAATTACTTGATTTTAAAGATCCAAGGTTTTGTCCTTGTTGAGTTTTAACTCTTAGGATAGAAGATGAAGACTTGGTGGCTCATATGGTGTCAGCATATCAGATGTATATGTTGGATGAAAATAAATGAAAATATCCACGTATTGTCTGACNNNTTCATGACATATTCAATTGTGTAATACTCAGTCCAAAAAAGGTGAACAGAAAAGTCCAGATCATCATACGTCATCGCACAGATATGCAGAATTCTCAGAGGGCCAAATAATAGGGAATAAGGACAGAGTTCTGACAACATGGAGTTTGTAGAGGTTAACTCCAACTGCAGGGTCCTCCACGAGTACACGAGTATTTTTTTTCCTTTTTGATTCATTATTTAAGAGACCAGAGGTCTGTGACCGGCCGCCTCACATGTTCTAATTTGGAACAAATAACAGCAGAGATGGGAGAGCCTGAGCCATCAGCCACTGAAAAAATCTATCATAACTTTACAGACTGAGCAAATCTCATAATAAAAAAAAAAAAGTTCAGTTGCTGATAGCTCTCCAATCTCTATCTTTCACCCAGCAATAAATACATTGACAAACAAAGTTTGTTCATTCTGACATCAAGACATACTTCTGTTAACATGTTAGCGTTTCATGGTGCAGAGACATCAAGGGGAAGACTTCTCTCATCCTAAGAAAGAAACGTAAAAAAAGAAACATGCACTGCATGAACACGCCTGCTGAATCCATGGCAACAGAAGGAGACTAACCTTAAAAAAGTGTTTTTGTGTGTTTTAAAGTTTTTCATGTGACAAATATAAAAGAAAACAAAAAGTATAAAGTTAACGTAGCTCCTCCAAATCTTATTGCAGATAATAGGACAAAGTTGTTTTTTAGCACGGATTCAGAAAGTGTCTTCAGCCATGTTGTACCCAGGATTTAACAGTCAAAAGAATAACAGCCATTCAATACAAGAGCCATTCAATCTCCATCCACAAACACACACACACTGTCACAGATAGGTGAAGGTAAAGCTGTAACCCTCCCAACCTGAGAAAATGATTGTCAAGCATGCGCACAGCATACACTTTTTTGTGAGTTTCACAAAGCAAGATAATGATGGGGCCAATAATCATGGGAACGGTGGTTTCTGAACGGCCTTGATACATTTTCAAAGGTTACAGAGAGAAAGAATTATAACTCTAATCCATCTGGAAAAGAATAATAATAATAAAAAATAATAAAAAGTTTAATACTAAAAGAAAAACCCTGTTTAAGGTCCGGTCGTGTGTGTGTGTGCTTTCCAAACTAAATAATTGATCACATGGCCACGCTAGAATACAAAATAAAGTCAAATCAACAGTAATATTGAAGTAGTGCTATGGATTTTTATACATAATATACACAAGTTAACAGTGATCCCTAGATTATCAACAGACTTGTCTTTCAAGCAACAGGCGCTAGATCACAGTGGGTTTCACTTGGATAACATTTTAAGAATGTTAATCCCAGTTCTACTCATTAACCACTAACAAGGGGAGGGGGGTGGATACATGTGAGAGGAGCCGCGGTCTCTATAGGGGGTACTATCAAAACTTATCTGAACATCCTGCCACACTGTTGCCCTCATTCCAGCAACATGCGGAGAGGTCGGCGCCCCCTGCGGCCCAATCAGGACTGTGCTTGTAACCATGTTGCATTGCTCGCTAACAGCACAGCTATGCTGGAAAAGAACTGAAAGCAGGGGAAAGACGCCGTCGTGTGATCGAATGAGGGAAAACGAGCTGCCAAGTTGTCAACGTAAGCTTCAAGAGATAAAAAACAAAAACATGTCGTGCATGTTAAATTACAGACTACCGAGTCCTTTCTGTAGCCACTGAGCTAGTTTTAGCAGACCGTCGGTAGGCAGCGGGGAGCTCGGCATGACGGGGGGGGGTGGGGGGGGGTTTCAGGTGAGAGTGTTGCTGCTGGAGATCCTGATCTGTGTCGGTCTTGTTGCCAGGCTACAGCGGGCCCTTGTACTGGTTCCCAGAGAGGTGCTGTCTGACGGACAGCTTTGATCCGGCGGCATCACCCAGTTTTCTCCACACCACCTGCGAACAGGAGCAGATCGGGAAGGTTGAGAGAGGAAGAGCAGCAGAGAGTCTGACAGGAGGAATTCTCCTTTTTCAAAACTTCAAATGCTCTCCGTGCGACTTTGAGCTGCAAAGGCGACTCAGTGCTGCCTCCATCCTTCCTCTCGCTGAGGCTTTTCTCTCTCGCGCTGACTGAGGGGCCCCCGGGGAACCCCGGTGTTATTACAGAGCCACTATTGTAGTGCTCCCCAGATTCCTGGCCTGCCACATACCTTCGCAGAGCCCAGATAGCCAGACTCTCGTTCTCCCTCTAATCAGCCGTCCTTTTATTCCAAGCCGGGCCATTTCAGCACCAACAGAGATGGAGGGAAATGAGGAGCAGGGGAGAGGAAGAATAGATACGGGAGTCCGAGGGGCGGGAGGAGTGCTCTTTTCCCTGCCGCTCCAATTTAATTACTTTGACAGCTCAACTATGAGCCTCCGCTGCTTCCAGTGTAGAGTTGGCTTCGGAGCGGGGGGTTGGAGAAAGAAAGGAGGATGGCTGGATGGAGAGAAAGGATGGAGAGCAAGGGCTGCATCCAGGACCCTGCTGCAAGTGTCGTTCCAAACTAAATGAGTCTAAACGAGTTCCTCATTAGATAAATCAGCTCCAAAACTGAACAATTCGTGCCCAGTCATGGGAACTTAAAAATGGATCAACAGAAATATTAAAAAAATGTTGCTGGAAAGCTCTGGGATTACAACAATGATCATATAATATGCTGCATCAGACCAGAAAATGTTGGCAGTAAGTTTTCCTGCAATCATTTGCATCATTTAAACTCTGCCAGTCAATCTTAAAAGTTTGGGACTGGGCCACACGAGGGCTTCTAAAAAGAATAATCAGCTGTGCATTATTACTAAAACGTTCATGCTAAAGAGTCTTTCAGGAGTTTACAAACATGAAACTGAAAAAAACTGAAAAGCTGACACCCCTTTTTGGGCCCAAGCTCATTTCAAATAAAGGACTTCTGATTCTGATTCTAAACCTTTTGAATAAATTAACTGCACCATCACTGTTGTAGGATGAGAAGTGCTACATAGGCTAGCTTAGAATCAGCCAATCATTGGTGCCAGGCTGGTTCTGCTGCTTTGTCTCTGTAAATGGCCACCTGATATACGGTGATCAAGCTAAAGACCTTTTTTGAGTTGTTTCCACCTGAAAGTCACAGGTATTATCTTTCTTGTGTCTTTGTTAATCCCACAATAACCCAAATAAGGTGAGGGAGTTACACAAGTGACTGCCATCCAGGACATCCTGGATCATCGCCCAAGCAATTAATCTCTTTCACCTTCACTCACTATTTCACTCCCTATTTCACTCATCCTTGGGAACATTCTGTTGGGACCCAATGACACTGGTTCACCTTAATGGGTAGAGCTTCCTGCACAACTTGATAATGAAAACAAAGTTGTTACAGCATTGTTACAGAAAAACAATTCACAGGTAATTCTGAGGAACTACTGAATGAGAGTGTGTGTGAATAGGTCTTGCAGTATAAAGACATTTTTACTGGTCAAAAGAGCTAAGAAAGCACCATTTCACATTGACATAGCCAGGGCCGTAACCAGGATTTTTCAAATACCGAGGTCAAATATTACGATACATCTTATTTAACAAAAAAACATCCTAA
>JBAJHY010000023.1:3073583-3084428 GCA_037177095.1 Craterocephalus marjoriae | reverse complement strand
AGCCTGATTTATAAACCTCCTTAGTTTTTCTTCAAACTAATTTCTCTCTGAACAAGACTAGCCCCTCCCCCTTCCCCTGCATCATTATAGACAGAGGCAGCTGGAAACACGGCGTCATGGATTTATCTGATGCAGTTTACTTGTTTGCCATAAACTGGTCCGGCACGGCGTACAAACAATGGAGATATTAACGGAATCCGACAAACTGTGTGTTTAAGTTATAATGGTTTACTCTGGCTTTAATATCATATAAGACTCTGAACGGCATCCTAGGTCAATATTTCCCTGGGTATCATAACAAGCACAGCTGGTTTTTAAAGATGAGCGAGGCCTGTTCAGGCCAGCGGAGCTGACCAATGGTTATTTTACAAAGACTTTAATTAGCACAACAACATGTGTGAGCTTTTATCCAATGGGAAACAACCATGGTTTGGACAGAAGCGCCACAATCATATGCCTCCTTACTACTCTACGCTTACATTTGGATAAAACTTTCTGTCCTTTCTCCGCATCCCTTACGTGCATATTTTGGTCTGTTTAGAGAGCTTGTGGATGCGTACAACAAAGTAGTTCAAACAGCAACCATGGGGGGGCAGTGTTGAGCAGTATAGCTAAAGCACAACCAGAGAAGAAGCCAAGATGTCTTTAATGGCAACACATACCGCCACCGTTTACTGGGCTGCTTCTTTTTATGATGCTTCCTGAGAAAGTGCATTTTCATGATCTCGTCAAACTCTCTACTGCCCCCTAGTGGATGTATAGCACAACAGCGAGGGAGCATGTGGGCGGTGACACTTGACATTTGAAACATACCTACCTACATACATACAGGAAGCATGAATGAGCCTTTACTTCAGTAAAGCTACAACACTGAAAACCTTTAATGCTGGTTTTCAAACTGGTTTTCACATAAAACATAAAAACGAGTTTTGGAAGCAATACGTCATGCTGATGAGGTAAAAATAGGAGCAGGAATTCAACTCTTCAAGACCAAATGTCCGTCAAACTTTTCTCTTTACTGTTAATTATAAGTTTCATGGAAAACCTGAAAAAATCTAGCATATTCTTGCAGGTCAGCGGGTGTGTTTCTGTTTGTGCGAGGAAGCTGCAGGTTCCACAGAGCTACACCCCAACAGTCCCGGCCACCTGTTTCTCACCTAAATTGAACCGAACAGGAGAAAATGCCACTTCCCAGGTGAAAATATATCATATTTTACCGGGTAAAAAAACTCCATCATGCCTTTTAAAACTTAAGAAGTCAGGATATTTTTTACTGCCCTTGCTGACGCAGGGATGTTTACTGAAATGTTTACCTTTTAGAACTAAATGTACTCCGCCGCATACTTTCACCTGACATTGCGTTTTAGACACAGGTAGCCAAATGGCTCGCAGCCACAGCCGGGCCAGAGCGCAGCAGAGGGCGGCTCACGTAGCTCCGGGCGCCGCTAATACAATCAGAAATATTAAAACAACCATTTTTGAGCATTTACGCTGAATAAACCATGAGCTGGCGTCCGAGAAAGGCTGTCTGATGCTCACATTCAAAAACACAGACTATTCTATTCATTCACACATGAATTATGGATCCATTATGGACTGTTTTTAGCCGCGTTCAGGGAATCAGTCCAACAGTTGTACTCAGAGCACCAACCCACTGATCCATCCATACAAATTATCTGTGTCTGGGGTGGAGTTCGAATTCAATATTCAATTTACACAATTCAATCTGGCATCAGAGTTGATGAAAGCAGCGGTGCGCCTTAAAGGGACAAAAACAGCAGAGACCCCCTTTTTATTTGGAGAGAGACAGGGAGTCAGCTGTCTCCAAAGTGAAAAAGAAGAGGAGGGCTCGCTGGACGCAGCACCACAGGGGTGTCAACTGAGAGACGGGCAGAGGTGGAGGGGCGAGAACTCCATTGAGCGCAGCCATGGGGGGTCAATATGTGAATGAACGTTTGCCATAGAGGTGAATTATGAATGAGCAGCACTCTGAGCACTCCTGGAGAGAGCCCGTCTCCTTCTCTCCTCCTCCTCCTCCTCCTCCTGATGTCCTAAAATCTCCATCATCCCTTCCTTTCTCTCTCTCTCTCGCTCCTTTTCATCTCTCACTACTGGATTAATCTGCCTACCCCCCCCCTCTTCCTCCTCCCTTTTCCCTCTTCTCCTGGTCATCTGACCACCTCCCCGCCAAACCTCCACCTTCCTGCATCTCCAGAGCAGGGGGGAGGAACGGCGGTAGACACGCGCCGTCTGTCTGAGGAGACGCTTGTTCCCCGCACATACATATTTACACAGCCTGGGATGGATGTGCACACGCTCACATGGCAGCCAAAGATAATATAAAAGCAAACAGTCCTGCACGTGCAGAGGCAAACGCGTGCATTAAGTGAAAAGCTCTCAGGCACACACACATTTCTCCCAGCTGTTCTTCTGGCCACGGTGTGTGTGCGCGAGTGTGTATCCGTCTGTGTGTAATCCAATGTGCTGCTGCTCAGCCTGTGCCACGCTCTCTCCTCTGTTGCTGTGCGTCTGATCAGATCTGCCTCCCCTCAACCTGTTTACCGTATATGGCACACACACACACACACACACACACACTCGCATAGTATCACACACATAACTGAAGCTGCTACTACTTATCAAGCTTACCTCACTTGCAAAGACTATATGTGTGTGCGTGTTACCAGGTGTGTGAAAAACTCCTGATTGCACATTCATATGCAAATACACACACACACACACACACACACGCGCATGCATGCATGGTAAAAGAAAGGAGGTGGGGGGTTAAAATGGACTCTGCTTTCCCGTCCCCCATTCTTTTTTTCTGTCTCACTTAACTTAAAGTAGCATACCGGAGAAGTGTGTGTGTGTGTGTGTGTGTGTGCTGGAATGGGATCAGGCTGTTCCCTAAAAAGTAGCCACTCCTTTTGATCCCTTCACTCCAGTTTACAGTGGTCACTTCAGCTCACTTCCACACTTTGGCCCCTTTTTGTAGTTTATTAGCGGGAAACAACCTTTACAACTCACATGAATACACAAAACTGAATATATAGGCTCCACGCGCGCACTTAGACTGACACACACATTGCCCTTTAAGTGCAGAGCCATGCAGCACATGTCAACGCCACACACACACACGCACACACACACCTCTGGCAGACCTACATACAGCAACAAAACAACAATGAAGTCACCTTAAGATCCTTCTGTGTTCCAGATGAGCCTCTTCTTCACACTCTTCCTCTCTTCTGTCAGACTTCTCTCTCCTCCTCCTCCTCTTACTTCCTTCCGTCCTTCCTTCCGAGCTACCTATCAGTCCGTCCCTCTTCTCTCTTTCTCTCTCTCCGTGTCCCTCTCTTCGTCACGGTTCTCGGTCACTTCCGAGCGTTTTTCCCGAGCCCCTCCATGTCCGCCCCGCCAGTCGTCTCCAGCACCGAGCGAGCGTACCTATACAGACACGCGCGCGCGCGCACACACCACACACATACACACACGAGCCGCTTGCTGCTGCGTTCCTATGGTCTCCCTCTCTCTCTCTCTCCCTCTGTTTATCCCCTGTGTGCGCTCGCGCTCTCTCCTCTGTCGGAGAAGAGCTGAGTGAGTGTGCGTATGTACGTGCGTGTATATGCGTGGATGTGTTTGTGTGCTCCGACTGCCTGCCTTGCCCCGCCAGCGGCAGAGGACTTCCCCCGGATGCCGCCCTGGGTCCTAAAACCTGCCCGTTTCACTGGAAGAACGCTGTTGTGGACAGAAGGTGCAGCCGAAGATCGTCTATTGTTTTGACAAGACGATCCACAAAATCTCTTGGTTTGCAACAAAAATCTATATTTAAACAATGTTAATTAAAGAACAAAACTCACAAAATATTCAAATATGTCTTCTTTAAGATGTTTCATAAAGCATAACGTAAATACACTTGCAAAAAAAAAGGTTTAAAAAAAGATTAAACATGCTAATGCAGGCTATAAAATCTGCAATTAAAAAGTAAAAGATTTATTTATTTATAACTGAAAAGAGATTATCTGTTTAAAAAATTGGCCTGGCCCATTTTTCACAGGTGTCATTTAAAGGTAAAACAGAGGCATTTGTGTCAGCTGCTAAGTTGTTTGGAGTCTGCATCCCAGCTGTCGCTATGGCAACAGCAGAGCAGAGGCTGGGAGTCATGCAAAGGTGTAGAAGTCAACATACTGTAGATGAAGCAGATTCTGTCCTCATGTGTGCGAGTAAACTATTTATCCTGATCATATTTTCATTTGTGCTGAAATCAAGTGCATTTTTTTAGCTGCTTTCTTTATATTGTGCGTGAACCTTCACCTCAGCTCATCTTGATCACACAAACTTAACACATGCAGGGTCCTCCTATGTTTCCATTTCCACTTTTAAAACGGCAATGCCGTGTGATGAGCGCAGATGCCAAAAAAATTGCATAGTCTTTTTTTCTTTTTTTTAGTCGTGTGAGTCATCTGATCAAACACACTCGATCTTTGGTGCAGCTACCTTCTTCCTCATCTCCCCATCCCTCCCTCCCTCTTCTCCCCATCCTGCCTCAGAGCGTCATCAGGTTGCCATAGCAACGGCCCGCCTATGGGAGACAGAGATCAGATCATTATGGACCATGGGATCCAGAAACTGAAGGGCATGATTTATTTTTTTCCCCCTCTCTTTTTCTTTCTGTGAACACAGGAAGTGGAAACCCTTAACGGGAAAGCTTGAAGTCATAAGTGAAACAGGCAGTGGTGAAAAGTGGTTTTTAAAGAGAGAAGTTTTGTGGGGTGGAAAAAAAGAAGAGTTCTGATAATCCACGAAGCCCCGCATGTTGCTAAAAATAAACCAAATCTGATTCGATATGCAAAACGGACTTCTTTGAGATGTAAACATTTAGCCTCTAGAAGTGGTTTGGCAGAAGTCGCTTGCGCACTGCTGAATTAATGGATCTGACAGACGTGGCAGTGATTGGTCTGCTGAAAGCCCACAGTCAGGAAATCCAAGTGTGCTTTATTTATGGGTGGGGAAATCGAAGTGGGAACAGTGCAAAGCGGTGAGTTCAAGTTTAGTGAAGGAAGCTAAAAAAATACATCAAGGAAACGATTTTGTTTGATAAAGATCAAAGAGAATTGTTGGGAGAATGAAGTGTGTTTACAAGTCCCCGAATCCAGGCTGCTTCGCTCTGCCCCTATTATTAGTGGGAGGTCGTGTGTGTACTTGAGCATATGTGTGTTTGTAGTGCAAGCCCAGAGGGCCGCAATGAGCTGAAGTGACAGTGGGGATCTTTAAGATTGGCTCCAGAGTTTGCTATTGAGGGTAGATCTTATCTGTAAATCTCCAAAAAACAGTGGAGAAGAGAAGAGAAGAGAAGAGAAGAGAAGAGAAGAGAAGAGAAGAGAAGAGAAGACAAGAGAAGAGAAGACAAGAGAAGACAAGAGCACTGAGGACATCTCATAATGAAGTGGCATACATATGAGATTAGAAGTGAGCGTTTCTGTCTCGATGTCACCCATAGGCCTATGAAACGTTTTTTCTATGTAATTAGGCCATTTTGGTCTCTTTGTCTTCAGACATGGACATAAGCTTTTGGTTGCGAAAGTCTGGTTCCTGAAACGTGATTGGACAAAAACACATTTTTTAAAGAGTCATGATAGAAGATAGCCTGGCTAACGTGACTTTAATGCGAGCATTGGTCTGGCCAAGAGCTTGAACCGTTTTTCAGCAGGGATGGTTGACCCGCCTCCTTCAAATGCTGCTGTTCACGATTGGTCGAAGCTTAAATCAGTCACAGCACTCTTTCCTCTAACGTGTGTGTAGCCATCGGGGCTAACAGCCACTTACTGAAGCTGGCCGGGAGCAAGGCAAAAACGTCTTTCCCTCCAAAAACTGTCTCCAGAGCTACTCGTTGCTCAAATTTCAAAGAAAACTTTCCGTGTAATGTGTTCAAAACAGAATCTACCGCTGTGTCAAAGGCTCACCGCCGCTCCATGTTTGCAATGTTGATTGTGTTGAAGTGCTGGCTGTCGTGTCACTGCACTGAGCACTCCTTTTTGGACAAGCTCAAAATTGATTGGCTTCCAGTTTTTCGGGAGATTGGAATTCCGTTGAATAGCCCTCTTGACCAGACTATATGGAGCTTGCGAAATTTAGTGGGCAGGACCAGGCTAGATATAAGATAGATTTATCATATAACTAACCACCAGAGCTCTGAATATTAGGACTGAACCTGGTAAATGACAACACAACATCAGCTATGCTTTGGAGCCAATAGCGGCCATTAGCGTTGTGGCTGGATGTTGTATTTGTTCTGTAAGGTCTGCATACCTGCCGGTAGGGTCGGGTGTAGCTTTGATCAGTTCCGCTTGTAGCCCACATGTCACGTCCGGCAACCTGGACCACCCGTGCAGCGCCCGGGCCCGGCCTGTTTGCATTCACATGGACAAAATCTGTGGTCAAACGTGCTCGGGCCATGTGAAAAGGCCCTTAGTTCTGCTTAGTAGCACATTGCACTATTTGCATCTGAAAGCCTCATCATGATTTGGGAAGAGGATGTGTGTATTATCCTGGTTCATTTAAATAGAGGTTCTACTCCTAGATTCACTTCACCACCTCACATTTTATTCGAGCAAAACTCCCCCCTTTTAAGAAGAGGAAGATGTCAGCAGCACAATGATTGTATGGATGGCAGTAAATTAAAGGTGGGGACTTGTCCTACTGCTGTTTGTAAAATCTTTGTATTTTGTAATTTTAATTTGACTACTAAATATTCATGCAGTGTTTTGTCCGTGACAGCTTCACAATCTCCTGGGCTTTCTCACTATGTGACGACAACAACGACCAGTTATTCTCACTGTTTGTATCTTTCTGTGTTTCCTTCAGCAAGACTCCTCCTCTCTCTGTTTGTGTGCATGTGCAAAGGCCTCAGTAAGTCTCAGCTTTCTTTTATGTGATGTCCTTGTCATATGAAAACCCTTTTGCATACATGCATATACAGTATTTGCATACATAAAAATGTAGCATATTAGATGTAATGTGGGGATAAATAACATGAAGGAACATCTCTGTAGTCATTCTTGGAGACAAGTTGTTCAAATGCGCCCTTGTCAAGTTTCCCTTGAGGCCATCCTATATTTTGTTGTGTGCTGTTTGGTGTCAACACTCCTTCACCTCTTCTGCCTTAACAGTAAGGAAAAAACATATTCACTTTTGTAGTTTTAGTGACTGCATTATATTTCTCACCATTTTCTTCACTATGCTTTACTTTAAGTATTTCTGTTATGTACCCCAGTTATCAGTCTTCATTGCGGAGAAAGTTAGTTAAAAATATTTGATGTGTGAAGTCCTTTTATTCTGGTCCAGCCTGTTAGGGTTTATATCCAAAAGCACTTACATTTCTTCATACAAACTTGTGTATTAGAAAAGTAACATGCTCAAACATGTGACTTTTAGCAAACTCTCTACATTTATTTATTTATTTGTATTGTTGGCTACTTAGTTTACCTCAGGCATACACACTTCCATGCCCAAACAACCACACTCCTATACCTACACATGCACACAGTCGGCTTAATTGAAGAGAAATTGGTCCAGTGGGATGGAATGGGAAGTGTGTGAGCATAAGCTGGCAAGTTGCACTTGGAGCCTTGCTGGATGAACCATTTGACACATGAGAAGACCCAAAGAAAACAAGCTGTCTCTGGGTTAATTACTGTCCCCCTTTGCAGTTTAATAAATACATTTCTGGACAATAATTTGATTTATTTTATCCCCTGCACAGAGCGAGTGCCCTGTTTAGCGTTTTTGACCTCAGCAGTCCTGATCCAGCTGTGAAAGTCTTCCAGGAAAATACTTGCTAACCTTTATATGAGGACATTTTCATACCTAAGCACTATTTCCTTTTCCAGTTCAAAACTCTCGTTTCTCTTTACCTTTTCTCTCTTTGTCTCTCTCTCTCTCTTTCTCAGCCATTTCCTTTTCTACCAGGAATTGTTTGAGGTTCTGTGGTCTTTAAAAAAAAAAAAAAGAAAGAAAACATCCCTTCAGACTCTATGGAAGTACCGTCGCTGCTTTATTCTTCAGCCGCAGTGTCCTATGAAAGTTGGTCAGCTGGATGTGTTCTGGTTTTTTTTGTTTTTTAAGCGTGCCATAAATGACTGGACCAGAGAAGCAGATGTGTTTTCAGGGGAAGAAGTTTTTAGAGACACGACCTGTTTTGTTGTGTTTTCAGAGACCCGGATAGCTGCTCGCTTTGGACTTTTTCCTCTCTTTGATGCAATAAAATAGCAGCTACTACCACAGTTCTGACATGATGGTATAATTTAAATGAGACAGTCCTGTATGATCATCATATTTGTCTCCATTGATCGAATCTTCATCATCCAACCCCAGGAACTGACTGCAACCTCAGTAGCTTACATTCCTGACTTAAACACGGTTGCTTCATCTCTGTCTCATGTCTGAGATGTTAAAGCCTCGCATTGTGTTGTCTTGTGACGAGGTCGTGTCAATACACGTTGTTCTAGGAGACCAAAACAAACAGACTCTGCCCTACATCCTTTATTACTCTGAGTTCGCCAAATGAAAACATCCGATCAGATTAAGATAATCTTTTTACATAATCTCATGCGCTTTTCCCTCTGAAACAGTCAGCGAATGTCTGACGGGAAGCTTCTAATTCTAATTTCTTTCTTTTCTTTCTTTCTTTTCTTTTCTTTTCTTGCTTTCTTGCTTTCTTCTTTCTTTCTGCTGACACCAGTTGGTTGGAGATCTGGACTGGCATGGTGGCATCGGTTATATCTTTGTAACAATCATTTAGAGTCCTGAAAGATGACGCAGCGCTGCGTACGACACTCTCTTCCTCACACCGTTTGCGTTATTTTGCCTGAAGAGCGTTGTGTTGTCTCCTACCAGGTATGCAGTCATAGCCTTTGGGTGTGCCAGCTGTCCAAAGATCACATGTGGGAGAGAGGGCTGTGGTACGGAGTTCTGCTACCACTGCAAGCAGCTGTGGCATCCCAACCAGACCTGCGATGCAGCGCGGCAGCAGAGAGCCCAGAGCCTCCGCCTGAGGACCGTGCGGTCATCCTCCCTCAGCTACAGCCATGAGAGCGGAGCTGCAGGTAGGCCCGCATTAGCCATACGTTTTCATTTGTTTGCTCCGCCACAGACTGAGGGGCGTCCTCTGATGAGAGTTCATGTCATTTCTCTGTTGCTTTGAAGCAGTTCAGAGTAAAATGTCTATTTTAGAGATGGTGCTGATAAACTGATCAGCCAAATCATTAAAACCACATGCCTCGTGTTCAATGGCTTTATTTATGCTGACTCACTAGTAGAACCAACTTTCATATCTGGATAATTTTTTCCTTAATCGCCATATATGATGTAATTTTCTTTGGTCAAGTAGAAACCAGTAATGCAGGGCTATTTACAGTACCAGATCTTTTTTGGGACCCTTCTGTTGGGTTTCAGTCTTACTAATTCACTCCTTACGGTAGTGGCTTTAAAAAAATTTTTTACTTTCTGTGGCAAGAAGAACAAAACAGGAACATGTATGAATGAAAGAGATTATTGTGTCCTGTGAAGAAGGAACACAAACTGCTGATTCATTTTCAGTTTTAATTTTTAAAATAACAAAAAAGAACAAATATCACCCCCTTTTTTAAATTTAAATTAGGCAAGCAAGACATCATTCTGCTCACCAAATTGTCCAACAAAAAAAGTAAAAATAAGTAAAAAACAAAACAAAACAACAAAAAAACAAAAACAACACAAAAGTGCAGCAGAGGTCAGGGTTTACGGAGCCGGCCTCTCCGTGCTGACCGTGTGTTGGGTGGGGCTGTGAGAGTTTTCCAGCCCGTTTGTTGCCGTCTGTCACATCCTGATGTGTTTCTCCCAGCTGACGACATCAAGCCATGTCCGCGCTGCGCCGCTTACATCATCAAGATGAACGACGGCAGCTGTAATCACATGACCTGCGCCGTCTGCGGCTGCGAGTTCTGTTGGCTCTGCATGAAGGAGATTTCAGACTTGCACTACCTGAGGTAAATATCTTCAGCTCACACTGAGGCTCATTTTAATGAAACATGTGTATTTATGGTGCTGAAATGGCGGCTGATTGGTTGGCTGTGCTGCGTTTCAGTCCGTCAGGCTGTACGTTCTGGGGGAAGAAGCCGTGGAGCAGGAAGAAGAAGATTCTCTGGCAACTGGGAACGCTTGTTGGTGCACCGGTTGGCATCGCGCTCATAGCTGGCATAGCCATCCCTGCTATGATTATCGGCATCCCAGTATACGTGGGGAGGAAGGTAAGGCTTCATCTTTCTCCCTCATGCTGCAGCTACTGTGCACTTCTGTTATGGAGAATCAAACTTTTATAGCAGAAGTGATTAACTGAGCAGACCGGAGAGGACTGGGAGTCTCACTCTGTGATAAAGTGGAAGTTTTCAGACTCCAGAATTCCCCACATGAGCTCGCCAAGGAGCCAGATCCCTTTTTTTCCCTCCACAGAAACAGCAGGTTCAGTAGCGATCGCATGAATCCCTTCGTTACATCTGCATCCTGCTGAGTCACTGCAGCAGTTCTTTCTCAGACGGTCGCAGTTAGTTTGCTCGGTCTCTGTGGAGACGAGGGCCGCCACGTTGTGTTGTGTTGGAGCCAGGCTTGCCTTCGCCTCCAGGGGCCAGCATGAGTGTTTTTATGTGTGAGGCTGTGCTGAAGTGTTTAAATGACAATGGAATAAACACCAACCACCTGATCTCTGTGGCTACCGATGGGGCACCCAGCATGGGAGGATCAAAAAGGGGGTTTGTGACTTTGCTACAGAAAGCATTGGATCGAAATCTGCTTGCATTCCACTGCATC
>JBAJHY010000023.1:1599270-1611323 GCA_037177095.1 Craterocephalus marjoriae | reverse complement strand
TCCTGATACATAAAACTCATTTTCTTTGTCACTCGGCTGCTGCAGAAAAAATGAAAACCTTATGATATTCAACTTTTAAGCCTCTGATATTTAATAATTCAGATACAAGTTAACTTTTTGTGGCTTTCAGGACTCTGCTGGTTGTTTTCCACTGGTGGAAAAGACTTGAATCTGTCCTGAACTGACTGTAAATAGAGTTTTAATGGTGTTTAAATCAGGATTTCCTTTCAGAATCTCATCTTTTCCCCAAACTGATGCAGATAAAAACTTCTTTTTTTACATTTTCAGTCCATATTTATGCAAACTAAACGGATAAAATGTCTTGTTCAATGATTCTTCCTGAGTCTTTGCTTTGTTCCTGCAGGACAGTCTGGGAGGAAACAGCCGGACCGCCATGGTTGCCACCATCAGCCCGGCGGCAGACAACTACGACGAGACGCTGTCCACCTTACGCTACGCCGACAGGGCCAAGAGCATCGTCAACCACGCCGTGGTGAACGAAGACCCCAACGCCAGGATCATCCGCGAGCTCCGAGAGGAGGTGGAGAAGCTGAAGGATCAGCTCACCGAGGCTGAGGTGCAGATCCAGCCGGGCTCAGCGGGCGCCGCGGACGGCTGAGCGCCTGCAGAGTTTAACGCCGCTGCTGTTGCTTTCAGTCCATGAAGGCTCCGGAGCTGAAGGAGCGACTGGAGGAGTCCGAGAAGCTGATCCAGGAGATGACGGTGACCTGGGAGGAGAAGCTCAGGAAGACGGAGGCAATCGCACAGGTACCGCTCACAGAGTCAGGATTTACTTCGGCCCTTATCTATGTCTCAGTCTGAGCTTTAACTGTGATATGAATGAGCCGTGTTGTTCCTGCAGGAGCGCCAGAAGCAGCTGGAGAGCCTGGGCATCTCGCTCCAGTCGTCCGGCATCAGGGTGGTGGACGACAGGTGTTTCTTGGTCAACCTCAACGCCGACCCCGCCCTCAATGAGCTGCTCGTCTACTACCTCAAAGTATCTAACACAAAAATAACGCATAACCCATAAAAACAGTCATAAATGTCTAAATTCTTGGTGCCATAGACTCAACAAGGTGATGGAAACATTCCTCAGAGGTTTTGCTCCATATTAACTTGGCAGCATCACATCCATGATGAGAATCTCCCGTTCCACCACATCCCAAAGCTGGAATATTAAACTGAGACGTGGTGGCTGTGGAGGCCACTTACATCAGCAACAGTCTGAACCGTTGATCAGAGGCAGGATGGATCCATGTTTTCATGTTTCCCGCAGATTCTGAGTCCAGCATGTGAATGTGGAGCTGAAAGTGAGACTCATCAGACCGGGCAACGTTTCTCCATCATCAAACATTTATAAAAGCAGATTCAGTAAATGTAATAAAAAATTTGGGAGAAGAAATCAATAAAAAAAAGTTTCTGAAAAGATCAAAAACACCCAAAGGCTGTGAAAAATAAATGAGTTTTCCATGAAGCCTTGAAGATATTTATGGAGGCTGAGACTGAAATAAGAAGCTGTTTCAAAGCTTGCCCCTTTCTCCCTCCTGTAGATGCAGGAGCTGAGACGAGCAGTAGATGTGTAGATGTAAGACATCTAATGGGGGCAAACGGGCAGAGGATGTCACCGACGTGAACAGCTGCACCTTCTCCAGTTTTAAAAGAACCAAAAAACTCAGTGACACATTTTACTGGAAGCCAGGACGGGTGATGCATCTCTTTCTGCTGCTGGAGCCCATCTGCTTCCAGGTTGGACATGTTGTGTGTTCAGAGAAGATATTTTGCATAGCTTGGTTGGAACCAGAGCTTACTGGACTTCCTGTTGCTTTTCTATCATCTCCAACCAGTCTGCCCATTCTCCTCTGACATCAACAAGACATTCTGGTCCAGACAGCTGCTGCTCACTGGATATTTTCTCTTCTTCAGACCGTTCTGAGATGGTTGTGGGTGAAAATCCCAGTAAACACTCAGACCATGCCGCATTCAGAGTCACTTAAATCCTGTTTCTCCTTCATTCTGATGCTCAGACTGAACTTTATCGAATCTTCACCATGTCTGCATGACTAGATGTGTTAAGTTGCTCTGTTTGTGTTAAAATAGAACGGGTGAATCCAACAAAGTGGTCTGTGAGTGAATCTTCATCGCTCAGCAGGCAGATCTTATTTACTGAGCTTCTCGTCTCAACGCCTTCCCGTGTCCAGGAACACACTCGCGTGGGCTCGGCCGACTCTCAGGACATCCAGCTGTGTGGGATGGCCATCCAGGCGGAGCACTGCGTCATCGACATCACTGAGAGCAGCAGCGTGGTGCTCACGCCTCACCGCAACGCCAGGTATGCCGTCTGCAGAAAACAGAAGAGCACAGTGACCGGTTGAATGGTTTAATGATGGTGCGGTGCAAAGAGCCGTCATTTTCCATGTTTCATTCCTCTGTTTTCCCGTACAGAACCTGTGTGAACGGCGCCGTGGTCACCAGTCCGGTTCAGCTGCAGCACGGCGACAGAATCCTGTGGGGCAACAACCACTTCTTCAGGTCTGCTCAGTGCTTTCTGTCCCCCGCCGTCGCCTCCTCAACACACAGCGCACGCTTCTTTACAAACATCTTCTGTGCGCTCCCAGGATCAACCTGCCCCGGCTCATGGTGCAGGCCGGCGGTGAGGATGAGGAGGGCAGTGCTGCGATGAAGACTTGTCTGAGCACCGAGCAACTAGCGGTGGATTTGGACGTGTCCAGCGAGCTGAACTTCGGCTACGAGTTTGCTCAGACGGAGGTCCTGATGAAGGGCATGGGCTCCAACGGTGGGTCCCAAACTCCGCCTCCACCGTCTCTAAATGTGAAAAAGCAAGAGCTGACTTCTGTTCTTCGTCTTTCCGTCCCCTCCTCCTCTTCCTCCAGACCCGCTGCAGTCGGTGCTGCAGACCCTGGAGCGGCAGCACGAGGAGGAGAAGCGCTGCGCTCTGGAGCGGCAGAGGCTGATGTACGAGCAGGAGCTGCAGCAGCTCCGCCAGCGCCTCCACCCCGAGAAGCCGTCCCACCTGCTGGAGGCGTCCGGCCTGTCGCCCGGCGGGACCTCGCCCGCCTCTCAAAAGCGTGTGCGGCGCTGGAGCGAGGACCGGTATGAACTCGGTCATGTGGAAGCTGTGCTGATAATAACCCGGATACTTGGTGAAGGTTGTTTTCTGTGGTGCAGAGAAGCCATGATGACCCGCAGCCTGCTGCGTCTGCGGGAGCAGGTGGTCCGCGCCAAACTCCTCGCACAGGAGGCCGGCCTGATCGCCGAGGAGCTCAACAAGCGGACAGAGTATCTGGTCACCCTGCAGATCCCGGCAGCCAACCTGGATGCTAACAGGAAGGTAGGAAGCGAGTGTGGAGGCTGGAAAGCAGGAGTGTGTTTTTAACTTCTCAGGCAGAAACAAGTTTTCTTTATGCAGAAGAAAATCTGAGTTGTGCCTAAAAATAAAGCACCTGAGCCGCGTTCTTCTCAGATACAAAATTTACAGATGCTTTTCTTTATGTAATCTTATAAGGCTTTTTATCATAGGTTCTAAAACATTCAAACTACATATATGAATATGTAAATGTTGAATTTTTCAGCCGATATGAACTCTGGTTATGGCATTAAGATGATGGCATTTCTGATTTAAATTGTGTTGTTTGGTTTTATTTAAAGCCAAGAATCATAAAGGAATAAAGAAAGAATCTCTGTCTCTCATTTAATTTCAGTTTTTTGATACAATAATAATAAATAAATCACGAGTTATTTCTTCTGGGATCAGTACATCTAAAGAAAATTCCCTTTTGACATTTAAAGACAGGCTTACATATTATAAACTGGATTTTTTTTATTTTTAAAGATGAATAAATGAATGGAATATTTCCAACAAACGGCCTCTGTTTCCAGAAACACAATATTTCTGCTTTTAGAAACTGAACCTTCGATCTGTGACAGTATCACAGCTCATCTTCCAACTCATTTAAAAAACAAAAAAAAGAGTAAAATCATTCCTTTTTTTTCATAAAGCCTCCTTGAAAACGATTCAACAACCCACACCGACACTACAACACACTCACCTGTGGTCAGAGAAACTGGGATCAAACTTCATATTTTAGCCAAGAAAAGTTGTTAATGAGAGAAATTTAAAAATAAAATCATGTAAAAATGCCAACCTCAGAGTTTCAGACTCATTTGATGACACACTGACATCTATCTGCTGCAAATTCATTTAATAAACCAGACTTATTGATTAATTATCCCCATCCAGCACATCCAGAAATGAAGCCTTTAGTCAGAAGTGGAATCTGCTTTGCTCCGTCTGGTAGATGCTTCTGTTGCATCTCCTGTTGTCTGCAGCTGAACTCCACCCTTCCTCCTCATCCTCCTTTCCTCCTGAACACTCGTCTGTCCTGCTTGTTTCACGATGAGGCGAATGTTTCTGACGGAGCATCTCGCTGCACTCAGCCTCCGCTCCATCACGGACTCTCCTTAGCCAGTCACATATCTCGGTTGTTGTGGAGGTATCAGCCTGGGATATATGGAGCCTCTCACATGAAAGAGCAGCTGAACTGTACCAATATCACTGGAGAAATGAGAGCACATGACCCTCAGAGTGCAGCCTGATTGGTCCAGATGAGAGAGGGCTCTCAGTCCATTAGGATATGCAAACCGTTATGAGACCTGAAAGGTGTTTCTCAATGCGATAAATAAAAGGAGGGATGAATAAATCTGTCCTCCCTGTTCCTGCAGCGTGACGCGGTGCTGAGCGAGCCGGCCATCCAGGTCCGGCGTAAAGGAAAAGGGAAGCAGATCTGGGCTCTGGAGAAGATGGAGAACCGGCTGGTGGACATGAGGGAGCTCTACCAAGAGTGGAAGGACTGCGATGAGGACAATCCTGTAGGTGGAGATGAAAGGGGCAGGAGGCGTAGTCCAGAGAAACCGGGCGGTTTTTCATCCATCAGTCTCTGAGCTTTCATCCCGTTTCTCTCTCTGATCCAGGTGATGCGGCAGTATTTCAAACGCGCCGACCCCTTCTTCGACGAGCAGGAGAACCACAGTCTGATCGGCGTGGCCAACGTCTTCCTGGCCTGCTTGTTCTACGACGTGAAGCTGCAGTACGCAGTGCCCATCATCAACCAGAAGGGGGAGGTAGGACCCGCCGCAGGCCGGGACCGCTTCAGCACGTCGTACGGGCGTCAGGTCAGACTCAGATCCTCTCTCTGTGTGTGTGTGTGTGTGTGTGTGTGTGTGTGTGTGTGTGTGTGTGTGTGTGTGTGAGGCAGGTGGCAGGCCGATTGCACGTGGAGGTGTGGCGAGGCACCGAGAGCTCTGAGGACGAAGGTCCGGCTCAGCCTGGTACCCAGCTGAGCATCATGGATGGAGATCCTCCGGAGCGCAGGCTGGACTGTGTGGTGAGGCCGAGCGGACCGCTTTGTGTTTTCTGTCGCTTTGTTTTTGTGTGTAGATTTTATTTAGTCCATATGACCATCTACTCTCTCTCTCAGGTGAAAATCCTCCAAGCTACTGGTCTTCCTCGCCACCTCTCCAACTTCGTCTTCTGCCAGTACCACTTCTGGGGGCAGGAGGAGCCCGTGTTCACCGCTCCAGAGGTGGCGCCGTCCGGCTCCTCGTCCGCCTCCAGAGACCCGGAGTGCTCCGTGGTCTTCGACAGCGCCAAGGTAAAGGCTTCAGGGCGGAGGAGGCGGCGGCTGCTTGAGGAAAACCCGGTTTTCCATCCTCCGTTCCTTTCTGCTCAGGAGTTGTCCGTTCCGGTGTCGGAGGACTTTGTGGAGTTCCTGGCTGAGGGCGCGGTGGCGATCGAGGTTTATGGACACAAACAGGCCAACCATCGCAGGAACCTGGCCCTGTGGGACCTGGGAGTGATTCAAGCCAAGACCAGATCCCTCAGAGAGAGGTCCAGTAACACACTCTACAAAACTCGTGTTAAAAGAAGCTCGCTGACGGGTCGGTATTATCAGGAAGAGGAGAAAAGATTCTCCATCTTCAGCTGTAGACGCAGAAGCTGCTTGTCTTTGTGTTTTTTCTTTTACACAACTGTAGGCGGCACTCACGCATCACTGGCATCATTTTATCTGCTTCTTTCCTCATTGTTCGTCCTCTTCTTTTCCTTCTTCTCCGATTTAGGTTTGGGTTTGAGTGCGAGGTACCAGTTGCTATCCCACAGATCTTCTTTCCTGTATCCATCGAGCCAGTAGTCAACCTTGGGCAGCTCGTTGTTGTGGACGGGATCTGAGAGCAGATTTGTTTCCCTTCTTACTCGTTCTTTCACATCTGGCGAGGAGTTTGGCCTCTGCAGGGATTCTCCTCCCTCGCTGAATGGGTCATACCTCTGGAGGCTTGCAGCTACACTGTTGGGCTCTGATAAGGCTCGGTCATTAGCATACACTAACAGGTAGGGCATGCTGCCAGCAGGGACAGTCTCTTCTGGTTTCTTATGGTGCTGCTGCCGTAAGTCCAGTTCAACTGACACCAGCAGCTGACCCTTGTCCCGTGCTTCCTTTATGACCTGGGTCACATCTTTCATCTGCCACACCCCTCTCCTGTGGGGGTGGAAGGTCACATTGCCTAGAAATGACCCTGCTGACCCAGATCCGGCCTCTGACCCAGAAGAGACGGAGCGAAGTATCAAGCTGATGGACGGAGAAGGGTGGATAGGTGTGGAGCGACAGGATGGGCTCTTGAAGCGTTTGCAGAACCAGGGTTTTGGATGTTGATGCCTGTCAAGGAAGAAGTAAAATGTGGCAGACAGGATGACCTCTGAGTCCTGGAGGGTTGTTAAGTTCAGTTGGTATGTCCTCCTGTGGCCGGCAGAGTCTGCAAGAACAGAGTCAGGAAAGCAGGTGAACAACAAACAGAGAGCACTGTTTTTCATCCATGAAGTGATGTTTTGTTTTTGTCCATTTGAAGCTGCACATGGAAACATTTGTGCAAATTTGTCCCTTACCCTGTATGTCTGAGGTCTGGTTTTTAAAAGGGATAAATTAGCCGAAGGTGGTTTGTGATTTTCTGGCTTTCATTTAGCTTTTAATACAACATTTATTTGATGTTATCAGAAGATAGAAACTTTTACCAGTGCAAGCAGTGCAACCACAGCTGAAATGGGTTTGAACGTGGGCATTTAAGCTTCCAGTAATGCACCTCTAAACAGCAACTTTAGAAGAAATTTCTCAAAAAAGACAGGCAGAGAGGAAATACACCGTGCAAAAGAGCCAAATCCAGGGGAAATATGAAGGGGGGGGATAAGGAGGCAGGAATGCACAAAGTGTCGGTGATTTGGAGGTTCCAGGAATTAGACAGCCCCATCAGCAAGTATGTGGGAGTAAACAGCACCCTCATTTGCTGTGTTTATGTGCGTGAGCCATCAATCATTTCAGCTTTGTTACAGCCTTCAGACCCTCATTACCCCCCCTCCCTCATGCATTCTGATGTCACTGTTCTATGAAACTTGTATCTGGAACATTACAAAAACAAATATGTGTAATAAGTAAACATGTTGGATCCCAGGTTTCCTTTCTTCGCTGTCTGTGCCGGAGTGCAGCACCTCTCTGAGCTGGCTGCCGGGTTTCTCAAACAAAGCCGGACTCAGAGTGAGTTCTGGTCTGCGGCCAAGCAGGTAGCTGGGACCCATTAAGCTGCCAGCTGCAGTGGAAATGTACCAGGGTTTGGCTGAATCCTGCTTGTAAACACACTGGTTGAACAATAAAGGTTTTTCTCCATGTGTCATTATTGTAGAAATCTTCCCACAAGACTGTTGTAAATGTTTTATTGAGCTGTAGCTTCTCATTTATTCAGGTAGGAAATACAGAAAGAGTCCTTTGTGTTTTTACTGGTCTGTTTTCTGAGGCTGGACTGAGAACTTCGAGCAGCTTTTAGTTACTGAACATTTCTCACATATTTACATTTAGACATTTAGAACAAAGCATTAGTACAATAAATGTAAACATTTAAAGGAGGTCAAAGGGAATAAGGTGTGTTTGGGTTTAGTAAGGGAGGAGTTTCACTTGTAATTATGAATTTCACGTGTTTATATAGAAACAATTCCGTCGGTTTCATGTGTGATTATATGGATTTTGCATGTCATTGAAGGAAATTCACATGTGACTACATGGGTTTCCTATGTGATAATATTCATGTCACATACATTGTTTATATGGGTTTAACAGGCGATTACATGCTCCACGTTGGAATTTATGTGGTTTTCACATGACCACATGTGACCTCGTCTGTGTCTCTTGGTGCAATGAGCCGGTTCACCCGGTTTCTTTATTTATATTTGACGTAATTAATGAAGACTCCTGCACACTGTCCAACTTGCATGAAAGAATTTCCAATTGCAACATTTCAGAGCCTCACCAGGCAAGTCAAGGTCTAGTGCCAAAATGTTGCAATTAAAAATTCTTTCATGCAAGTTGGACAGTGTGTGGGAGTCTTCTTGAATTATCCTGTGTTCCTTCTCCATGCAATAGATGTGCAAAGTGTCTTCTTTCTTCTATTTTTATTTGTGGTGAAACTTTGTGGGAGACAGTGCAGGACTGAGCCAGTATCTTTGTCTTTATTTCCCGTGTGGTGGAAACGTTTTTGTACTTTTAAAGCTCTTCATTCATCCTGCATCAGTAGAAATGTGGATGTGACTACATCATCCTTTCACACCTTATCTACGCCCACCTCACATGTCCGACCAATCACGTCACATTTCTCGGAGCCCCGCGAGAAAAAAGTTCGGCCAGCCTGATGCGTAGAGAAGTGTCCTCAATCATGTCCAGTGAGAACAAAATTACGTCATTTGGTTGTCTGGAGTATGTATAGCATAGCAGACGTGGAGTATGTAGGGGCCTTTAGGCCCAAACCTAGATGCTGTCTGGGTTTGAATGATGCCAAAGCAGCTCCTTCCTGGTGCTTATTTTTAGTTTGTAAAAAAAAAGTCCATTTGGTTACATCTGTTTGACTTGAAAACCTACGCCTCATGACACATACAAGTTTTAAATAACAAATATCTGTGAAAGTATAAACTACTTTGGAAATGAAAACCTTACCGCATCCAGAACGGCTCGGAGTGCCGTCACTCCGGTCTGCGACAGAAGCCTCAGGTGGGGGTTCTCCAGCAGGACAGGCAGAACATCAACCAGCCTTTCAGTCCATGTCCAAACAGTCGCCCTCCACATTGCACCCAAACTCTGGCCCTTCACATCCTGGTACACACCTGCCAAAGTGGCCAGGGGCCCTGAGGACACACATGCACCCAGAGAGACTGAAAACAAGATCCACAGATAAACATTGCAATTCACAAGGCTTAAGTTACAGGAAATAAAGCAGAGCGGGAAGCAGGGGTAGGGTCATCCTTAAAACAACATTTCTGGATCAGATAAGCAGATACATGACATGAGAACCAAAAAAAGGAATTATATTATATTGACTTAAAAACAAAAACAAAGGCTTGTTTTGTTAATAATTTTTCTTTTTAAGGGCATTTCAGTCTGTGGACGCTCACTCCTCAGCTCCTGTTGTCCCAGCAGTGAAGCGTTCTGCAGCTGGCTGAGGATGCGAGGCAGACTGTTCACCACCATGTGACGTATGTGGCTTCTGAGAGCCAGCGCGTCTCCATCCCCGCGCTCCAGCAGAGCCTCAACACGCCGGGAAATATGAAGAGGCACATCACTCAACTCCTGCAGCAGCTGGCTGTCTCTGCCCTGGAGGGAACAGGAAAACACTCGGCATCAAAAGCTTTGCTGCACTAACACCTTCAAAGTCAGATCCAGACGTTATTGGCTGAGCATGAAACCACTAAAGGCTGTTTTTAAACACATCCAAAAACTTGTTGTGGTTACCTGTTTCCTGAATTCTATGAACAGATGCTGTAATGTCTTTATTCTCTCTGCTAGTTTATTTTGCATCTGAGAGCTGAAAAAGTGAAGTCGTTGCTGTAAAATGAACAAAATGAAAGAGACTTAAAAAAGCGTTGTGCTGGAATAAAGGTTGGGATGTTCCAAGACATCAGGATACCTCCGCTGCAGCTAAAGTCTGCAAACAACCTCTCGCCCTCAGCGTGAGCCTCTGATTGGCTGCTCCTACAGACAAGCTTCCCAGAGCTTCAGATTTGTTGCGGCCGTCTCCTTTCCACACATCCGTCCTGAACGTGTGATCAGCTTCCATGCAGGCTGCTACACTGAGGTCCTCACCGAGGGTCCGATCTTCACGTAAACATACAGAATTATTCACGTGTTTCTGCGTGTGTGGCATGTTGCTGAGATTGTTGCGTGTTTACCGTTCATATAACCGGCTGTGGTGTGCAGACATCGTCCCTGTAATGTCCCGTTCAGCCACATCTTCTCTCTGCGGTCCAGAACGGTCTGCACCTGGAGACCAGAGCCATGGGGCCGAGACACAGCGCTGCCCCCCAGCTCCACACTCCAGTTACCCATCCTATACTGGAAAGTGTAAACAAAGTTTGTGTATCCAGGTTAAAAATATTTGTGTTCTCATGCATCTATGAAATCTGCACAGTAAAACAATTCAATTTAATTCAATTCAACTTTACTTGTATAGCGCCAAATCATAAAAAAAGTAATCTCAAGGCGCTTCACTGACAATCAGTTGAAGTAATCTGACTGTCATACATTCATATACACATATATACTAGCCAATTGATAACAAATAGCCTAAGTAAGGAAACCAACAGACTCCATCGAAAAGAGTCTTTGATCAATCCCCTTCTGAGCAAGCTTCCAGCGACAGTGGGGAGAAAAACTCCCTTTTAACAGGAAGGCAAAATCTCCAGAAGGGCGAGCCATCAGGGAGGGCAGCCATCTGGCTCGACCGGTTGGGGGTGGAAACGACAGAAAGGGTGACCGTGGACGGAGAACGTGAGAGCCCAGGGTGAGGATAGAAAGAGAGTGTAGAAATAGTGTGTAGAAAGGTAGTGGAGAAAGAGCGGACTGAAAGAGAGGGTTGGTGGAGAGGAGAGAAAACTACCTAAAAATAGAGTGAAGAACGGGGTGAGAGACCAAGAGTGTAAATAGAGGACTGAAAGAGTGTAGGAAGAGATACATATATATCTCCTTCTACATTGTATGTAGAAGGAGAGATATATTCAAGACATTTCATCCACTGAGATTTGCTGAGAGAGGACAAAAAATTTTAATGATGGCAGCATGACATTTCATCCACTGAGATCTGCTGAGAGAGGAGAAAATATGTTAATGATGGCAGCATTGTCATATGTTTCTAATGTTCATTGTTCAATTTGTGAGAAGGTTCTTATTTATGTAACTGCCAATGCATATTTGTAGAAACTTTAACAGATTTTCTTAGAATAGGACTGAGCATTTAGATTTGTGAGTTTCATATAAAGAGTTTAAATCTATAGACAATCCTGTATGTACACTACTGTACTGTAACACAAATTATACAACTCATTGCAAAAACAGAATCTATTTCAAACAACAGTACTATCCTCTGTGAAAATGTGAAAGTGCACAGGTGTTCAGAACAACAGTTAATCAGGTAGCACAGTTTTGTCCAGAAGTACTGTAGGCCACTGAGCAACACAGTGTGTCCACCATCTGTACTGTGGACATAGATGTATGATTCCTTGCACATACTCGTAACGTAGGTCTTCGTTTTGTCCAGAGTTTACCTCAAAAGGAACCCTATAGACCTGTTTCATCCGCATCTTTTGGCACCAGAGAAATCGGTTTATTGTGGCCAAGCTGACGTCGTACAGTACCGTACTGTCCTCTTCCGCTTATCCGGGGTCGGGTCGCGAGGGCAGCAGCTTGAGCAGGGAAGCCCAGACTTCCCTCTCCCCGGCCACATCCGCCAACTCATCCGGGGATCCCGAGGCGCTCCCAGGCCAGCCGAGAGATATAATCCCTCCAGCGTGTCCTGGGCCTACCCCGTGGTCTATTCCCCGTTGGAACGTGCCGAGAACACCTCCCGGGGGAGACGTCCAGGGGGCATCCTGACCAAATGCCCAAACCACCTCATCTGGCTCCTCTCGATGCGGAGGAGTAGCGGTTCTACATCGAGCCTCTCCCGGATGACCG
>JBAJHY010000023.1:1502403-1512697 GCA_037177095.1 Craterocephalus marjoriae | reverse complement strand
CACATGTTATACAAGTACACAATGTTAACAGAGAAAAGAAAACAAAAAAAAGCAGAAATTGAGAAAAATGGGAGAATAGTTAAGATGGAAAGAGAAGATGAGTACAGCCATTTGAGAGACATGCACAAAAGATAAATGAAAAGGAGAAAAGGCTGAGGTCGGGGAACTTGAGGAAGGACAGTAAATGAGTAGAAGACCTGAAAGTCATCATCCACTTTGAACCTTCATCACTCTTAATCTTATGCAGTTCTAATAGCTTGAGGTCACCAACATTCACCAGCATTTAACAAATTATTGACAAGTAACATACAACAGCTCTTCAAAATAAAAGAAAGAGTTCAAAACCTTAGAGGATGGAGAAATTTCAAGATACCAAAATTTCGGACTGCTCATTAAAGTTTTTGTGTATCTGCATGGGGCGAAATTTTGGAACAGTCTGGATGCACGACACAAGCAATGTCGAGATGTTCATAGATATAAGTTGTTATTTAAATATATGTTTTGGTCACAGTATGTAGAGAGTGGGTCTTGACTCTACTTTCATACTAATATCAATGTACTTTTTTTGTTTCCTTGCTAATGTAGAAATATTGTCCATTACCTTTGTTGGTATATTGTTCATAACCATTGTTGGTATATAATCAATTTCACTGATGAAAATGTGAATGCCTTCTTCTAGTTGTTACCATGTACTACTACATACTATTGGTATATAATTTGTTGTTGCAATGTAACGGTTATGTGTTGTCTATGGTAACATCATTATAATTTAAGTAGTTGGAGTCATTCAGAACAAATATCTGTTTCTGTGGTTTATTGTTGAAGTTGTGGTCCATAGTTTTGCTTTTCACATTAAATTTTGGAGGAAGTGTGTTTTTTGTGTTCGAACTCTATGGAGAATTACGGTGTTGGATTTGATCAATTTTCTTCTTCCCACTCCCTTCCAGGCATGTTGAATTTGTTTTTACAAAAGTTCTATGTTTACAATTTTGTTGCTCTGGAAATGTATTGCCTGGAATGAATAAATTAATACAAATACAATACAATACCAAGGAACAATGGGAACCTGAACTCACTAAATCATACTGACACTTAATTAAGACACATTAAAATACAGCTTGCATATTTTCTTGAAAGTCATTCTCTAAATGAGAATATTCTATGTGCACTAATTTCATTTGAAACAAATCAAACTATAGGCACAAAGATAGTGGAGGAGATTTTAAACCTTTCAGTTGTGTTGGCATGCTGACAGCTGCAGAAACAGATAATATTACAGGACATGTGTAGACTTGTGTGATCTTATTTCCCACATATTCCTCAGAAACGTGATGCTGCTGACACTGAAAAAAGGCAGACACTCTCAACGTTGGACTTACTGTATATGCCTAAATGAAACATTGTCTATCACTGTTTATTTTGTGCTATAGTTTAAACCAATGAAATCCATCCAGCAGGTGAAATCAAATATTGTTGAAGCCATCATAATTGCTTTTTTCTCTATTCTCAATTTCTGACACAACTAATAATTTAAATAGCTTCACTAAGAATTTCAGGTGTCAACTTTGCTGACTGTGGTCACACCTAATATCTGTTTTTATGACAATATAAATACTTCAGATTGGTCCTACATAAACATTTCCCTACAAAAAATACTTGGCTAAGGAGCTGATAGGGTGGATTGTTCTGTTATGTCCGTGATCCTGTGAGATATCTGGCCAGACATGTTTGAGGACAGATCTTGATGCAACGGGCCGGCTTCTTCTCATTGGGCTCCAAGAAGTATTGTGTGATTGGTCGGACATTCGAGGTGGGTATAGATAACGTGCGGAAGTATTAAGCGGAACACAGTCACTTCTGCTTTCCACTGACGTAAGAATGAATGCACAGCTCTTCAGTCAACAGGTGATCAGGGTGGTGAGAAAGTACAAAAATGGATCCAATACACATTGTAAAAAAAGACATGGATACTGTTTCATGCACAATTATGCACTGTCATGGACAAAGTTTCACGTGAAATACAAACCCTCCCATGGAGTATGACATGTACCGACAAAAAAAAAATTTGTTCTTGTTCTCACTGCCTTGAGAACAAGAACAAAATCCTCACTTCTTGTAGAGTATGTTACAAGCTTTACAGTGGTTATGACAAATACAGTACTTAAGCAAGAAACTGAAGAAAGCAGCACAGTTCTGTCTTTTGTGAACAACCAAGATCCAGGAGTAAATTCAAGGTAGGCCTGATTTATGAACTTCTAAGAGAATGCCTCAGGCAGTTGTAAAAACGAGGCACTAAGGCCTAGTTTACATGACAACGCTGCAGCCAAATTACCCCCCCCCCCTTGGGGGGACTGAAAAAAAAACTGTGTTGACAAGACTCTGTAAAATGAATGACAACAATGTAGTACATTGTTCTCAAAAGTTTATGGACTCCCCCCCACCCTCTCCCAAGGTGTATAACACCAAACCGGACCCCATGCAGAGGCTGTGGAAAGACGTCTCTGAGACAGTCTAGTGCATAGTAACAGGGTGTAAGATGCAGGCAGGTATGTGAAATGCCTTCACCAGGTGGCAGTGCATCAAAATATCTGTACTGGGTTTAGGCTGGAAGTCCCACGGGTGGGATATACAAATCACAAAAAGTGGTGGAAGATCAAAAAGTAAAAGCTCCTATACTTACCATAACTCCAAACATCACTCTGATGAGTAAACTTCCTGTAATGGATACATTCTAGGGCCATCCATTTGATGGGCATCTGGTCAAAAGAAACAACATTGTGTTAACATTATGTCTAAACAATAGTTGCCATTAAAGTAATTGACAACAAAAGTTGCTTTTTTTATTTCTAAAATGCAGGAGAGATTGCAACAAAGTTCTGCTCTTGAAGTTTAAATCCATAGTTTTTGAAGAGATGCAGGATTAGGAACCGTTTGGGCAGAACTAAGAAAGCTAACCTTTCTGGAGAGTTAAGAGGAAAGAGACCGAAGGGAAACAAGGCTTGATAGAAGAGATCACAAGCACACACACATATGCACACACACACACACACACACACACACTGCATTTATACTGAAATAAGGTAAAGCAAAAAGGAAGGTGGTCTGGGATGCAGCTTAACACAGTAATTAGATATAAAGGCCAGTTCTATTGATTACAGGGATGGAGGTTTAGAGGAGGGGATGTCAAAGGTTAACGTGCCTTTCTTTCACTCAGCTGACGGAAGTAAAATCACAGTGCTCATCGCTGACAAACCACAATGAATACATTGGTAAGAAGGATGAAAGAGCATGAAAAATGCCTTCTTGCAAAAAGAGGGTTTCAAAACAAAACACCAGTCAGCCAAGGCATAAACAAAGATTAGAAGAGGTCAGAGACCTGTAAAAAGTGAGCCCTAAAGACAGATTTGTTTACTACATTTACAGAGTTTGAGTTTCAGCTCCCCCAAGGTAAATAAAATGGTTCAATAGAGCAGAATAGTATTTCTCTCCACTGAAATTGTCTTTTGTGACAGGTTCAGTTCCTCCCATGCAGTGCCCAGCTCTACGTATTCAAGGCAAAGAACAGTGGCAGCTTTCAAGGACCCACAGGACAAATCAAATGTTGCCCTGCACTCACATTATAGTACTTATTGGTAATGTTGACAGGAACAGAAAAAACAAGGTGATGTTTTAGGTTTAAAAAAGCTCTGAGGGGTTGAAGGTGCAGGGCAGGTTAATGTGTACTGATGGATACTGTGAGCTGCACTCAAAATCCAACAGATGTCTGTTTGTGTAGACCTGTGGTAAGCAAGTTTGGTCCAAAAGAGCCGCAAGTTTTAGCTGTTTCAACCCACCTAACTCAAATGAATAAGTCAATAAGCAGAAAAAGTTGGATCCATTTAATTGGAATCAGATGTTTTACAGTAAAGCATGTACTGACCATGCTTCCTTTCTCCCCAGACAGAAACAACAGAAACCGCTGATTTCTTGTATAAGTTACATATGATCAAATCTCATGACCTCCGAGCAGAGGTGGGTAACAAGCTACAGTACATTTACTCTATAACATTTACTTGAGTAAATTTTTGAAAAAAAAAAAGTACTTGTGTGAGTAGATTTATTTTGGAAAACTTTTACTTTTACTTGAGGAAATCTGTGATTATTTTTTTTGTACTTTTACTCCGTTACAATCAATATTGGGCTAATGAGTACATTATTCCTCAAAAAAATACAATATTCTCTGAGAAGGAATGCGCACCTGTTTTCAAAAGCATCTGAGTCATTGGTTGATTGCTCTCGTGTATTATTCCCTAATCCCTACAACCAATCAAGAAGCCTATTGGCCATTTTGTCATCATTTCAAATTTGTGTGTTTTTTAATGTAGGGGACATTTTGGCGGAGCTCATCTGTCAAATAAATAGGTTGCGGTGCAGTAGGAAGTTGAGGGTTTGTTTGGCGAGATATTGACAGAAAATGGCGAAGCTTTCTTAAAAAACAATTCAAGCAGCTTACTTTGGAGTAGAATATGTGTGGTGGAGGTTTGGTAACGGAGAGTGTCATGATCGATCAAAGACATGATCAACGTGCTAAACTAAGACTGCAATGTGCGCCAGCGGCAGGCGCTATGAATGACAGTGGGCCGAGCAGCGCGCGTCCTAGCCCGTCATCCAAGCAGCCTGACTCATTAGCTGAATCCAGATCAGAGAGTGAACCTGACCCAGACACGTCTGATGAATAGTTAGCATAAATGCTAAATGCACACACACACACACACCCGCTATGGGTGAGGGAGGGAAGGCTAAATGGATTATCTTTTTGCCAAAAATGTTCTGTTGTGAAACTAAATTATTGTTGCTTTCTGTTGTGAATGATTTTATTTTGCCATCAAAACCGTTTTTCCAGCGTCGTTTTTGCTGTTACAGAAAAGTAAACAAATGTACGGAAGATCAAGGTATCACTCAAGTAACAAATACTGGCATCAAAGTCACATTTTTGCTTAAAGTGCTTTGTTGCACTAAAAGCTAATTTTCTGTTTCTTGGTCAAAAGCAGGCACTTCTGTTGCAGATTCCTAAAGAACAGAAAATGCTAGAATTAGACTTTTTTTCATAATGTTGAAGAGAATCTAGTCGCTGTAAACATATGACTCTATATTCGGTGGGTTCTGAAAGATGAGCCAAAATGCTCCTAAACCCTGGCATGAAGCTCTCTGCCCAAACAATGAAACCTTAAGAAGGGGACAGTTGAGCAAAGCCTGCATTAATCTGTCTCAGTTTCACAAACATTTTTGTTAGATATGTTGAATATTTTCCAGCAAATATTTCACTTTGAACTTTTTTTATAAAACAATCTCTGCTCAAATGTTCAACACGAGTTGCTCAGAAGCAAATCAGTATGTCGATCAGATCTGTAAATTGGTTTTTGGCACAAGGTTTCAGATTTCTGAATACTGTAAAAGCTCAAGAATGCACGTTGACTGTTGAATAAATAAGATGCAACTTGGTACTCGAGTACTTTTTTCACTGTGTACTCTTACTCATGTAAGTATTTGGATCATTGCATTTACTTGAGTAACTTTTGTTTACATGTAACAGTACTCTTACTTGAGTACAGCTTTTGGCTACTCTATCCACCTCTGAGTGTAAGTGGCATCCATTTAACATCAGGCAACAGCATGCCTAACATGGACTGGGCAGCTGCATGGCCAATGATCAATACCTTGTACACACTTAGTTCTCTGAGAACCTTTCCTTCAAATACAGCACTGAAATTCAGTCAGAACACTTTGGATCATCCCACCAACAGGCCACACTTCACACAGGGGTCATCTATGTAGGTGAAACCCAAGAGGCAACCTTCTTCACCTTTATGTCACCACCAAAGCACAAGAGTCCAGCTGCCATTTGGGAACATTTGAAACAAGAACTGGACTGTCACAGATCACACACCCAAAGGTAAGCACTGTTATACTGATGGTGCCCTGTACAGGTAGGAAGAATAATTTTTTTCTTTTCAGTACAGGGCTTGACAAGAGAGGACCTGGAGTCCCGTCACAGCAAAGGAGCATCAGATGGTGTCGATGCTGCTTTCAGCAGACATCCTCATCAGCTATGGCTGGGACATCAGTAATGTTATGAGCTCTTCAAGGTCATGTTTAAAATACTGTGACTGCAGTCATCGTGGCCTGTTCATCTCCTCACGCACACAACCAGCTGCAACTTGTCATGCCGACAGTTGCAACAAGCGGTGACTACGCACAACTGTAAATCGAGGAGGAAATCTGGCAAAAAGTTATGCAGTGTTTCTCCAGCTGAAAGCTGGGAACAATAACTTGGAAGTGTGGGGAACATGTCACCAAAGGCCTCTGATTTTAAATTATATCTTTTTTCCTTTTACTGATGTGAACATAAGTTTTTATTCCGTCTCCACATGATACCATTATATTTTAAGTTGGATTTCATCGCCTAAATTGCACACCAGTTTGTTTTTAAATAATTTAGTGGAATTAGTTTTAGGTTTAGTATTCAAATAGAGAATAATATATGAGGCCAGCTCGGTCCCACAAGTAATGAGCTCATGCAAGGCTTTTCACGAATGCACATGAATGATTTTTGTGTCTCAATTTTGAGACTCCCCTGACTTACCAGCCCAATGAACAACACCATTAGCTGATGAATATGTCAATCAAATTTACAGTTCAGATTGACACATTCATAAAGTTAAGCTTTTGTGCCTGCTTTCAGCCATTCACATGGCTCCTTACATTTTCACCACACTTTCAAACCAAGCCACTGTTAGTGCATGTGCAATGCAGTGAAAAAAAAACTGAAATTTATGTTTGCATACTGAGATGCATTCACTCACACACACACACATACACACACATGCTCAAACTCCTGTCACCCTTCCCCCTCCTATTCCTTTCTCTCTCTAGTAGACACACGCGCGCACACACCTGTGCATGCCTACACGTCCTCGCCAATGTGTCTTCACTTACACACACACTCACACACACATGCAGACACCTGTAGGCGTTCTTCCTCTTGTGATACTGTATCGGTTTACCTTTTGAGGCAGAGTTTGTTTTGGTGATCGAGGCTCAGCGGCTGCGGAGGGGGTCAGATGATGTGTGAAAGGGACGGGCTGTCGAGTGGAGAAAAGGGCGCCGGTATTGCTTCAGTGCAGGTTGTTTTTCTTTTTAAGGTGGCACCTTTCGGAGGATCAGAAGGATTTCCTACAGTAACGTTTAGGGGAGGAGAAAAGCGCTCCCACTGCTCCTTATCTTTCATTTTTCACCCTCATTTACTAAACTACATCTGCTGTATCAGAACCAACAATTTATGTGTGTGTGTGAGTGTGTGTGCTCTGACAGGCATTAGTGCATACATGGGATTATTTCTAGGCTCCATTTGTCAAAGTGTACATTTATCATGGTGTCAGAGCTGCAGCTTTCCCACCATGGCTCTGTTACACTCTGCTGGTACTTAAATAGACATTCAACACCTGACCTGACACATACAGTTGCTCTCATACAGACAAAGAATGCACACACACGTATTTGTACTTGACACAAAGCTCAACTGTATGCAGGACCCTCAAACAAAAAAAACCTGATCTAAAAGATAAATGACAGACAGGAAGTGATTTCGGTGCTGATCTGAAAGCTAACATTTTTCCTTCATAACTATTTCACATCTGAAGTACCTTCCCTTGCTCTCCTCTGTTTTCCTTCCCATGTTTTGCACCACAGACTTGTGCGTATTCAGCCTCTGCACCACATTGCCTCAGTACAAGCAGGAACTCTGGACAGCAGCTTTTCAGCCACTCCTCAACCGGAGGAGCCGGCCGGAGCCCCCGCTCTGCTCAGACGTCCGTGGGCGACGTGCGGCCCCAGCAGGCCTGCAGAAAGATCCGGCGTCTCATCAGCCGGTTACTGGGCGCTACGGAGTTTCTGTCTCTTGTTACCTAAAGTTTGAGCTGTTTAGTCTAATTCAGTTCTTACCATTATTCTGATTTCTTATCTGACAGTGGGGAGGGAAATATGGAAAGAATGTTGTTGAACTGAGTGGAGTTAAATTGGGGGAGGGGACGTGTCCAGCATGAGGCAGCAGGAGAGGTATCCCACATGTTCTACAATGCGTCCTCTCTTAGGTGTTTGCTTCACACTGCAAGCGAAAAGCACCAGGTTCACTTGCAAGAGAACCGAGACCAGAATTCAGTCCAGTGTCCTGCAGGTTTTCCATGTATCCCTACTTCAGGACACCTGACTCGAAATCAAAAGAGCCAGCAGCAAATTGAGTTCTGCACAATGATTAAATCATTTGAGTCAGGTGTGTTGGAGCTGGGATACATGGAAAACCTGCAGGATTGTGGCCTTCGAGGACCAGAGCTGGACACCCCTGCCGTGAACAAACCTCTCATGCTGCACTGCTGAACATTAATCTTATTCAATATGTTTATTTGATTTCAACTTATTAACTTTGTAACTGTAAGTTTATCTCAATGGTCTTTTTTAAGTTAAATATAAACTAATTTACTGAGTTTGGGGCAGAACTTATGAGAGAAACGTGAACGTTTCATTGGTATTAGATGTGCAAGTGTGTGTTTGTGTGGAGAAGAGGAGTGGCGAAAGCAGCTGCAGAGGCCCTGGCTCCCACCTCTCTGGCGCACACCTCTCCACAGGGAGCAGGAAGGGCTCCAAGTGCCCTGAGATCACCACCCCAGAAACAGACAGCCCATCTCTTTTTTTCCCTCCCTCACACACTAACATGCATGCATAGCCTTCATTACATGCTCTAGATGCTGCCGCCTGCTTACTTCCTCTCTACTGCAGATCTTATTGATAATTCCAGGCAGGCAGCACACGCCGTGCAATACACGATAATATAGAAGTGGCACAAGTGTTTCTTAAATGCATGTGGAGCCAAAATCTCTGCTTTTCCCAGATCTGTACCCCTCAGCCCCCACAGGGTCCTCTGAGAGCCCTCTTGTCCTTCAGTGAGATGACACTGGATGAAGTCACTCTGTTTGCCTTGGCACCGCGTATCTTCGTTTCAAGCACCGTGGTGATTTGCCAAGGTCCATGTTCTCACTGCAGAGCAGCAGAGCCTTAGCCCCCTGCTCTGTGACAGGGCCAGGGCCAGGAAAACTGCAGGGGGAGTTTGTAAAATCTTTTATTTATTGATTTGTTCACTTTTTATTTATTTGTTCATTTATTAGTTTTTTTTAATCACTATCAATGCAAGGCTATTAATGATGTCCACTTTTTTATCTAAAAGAAAGCATAAAATTTTATTTTTTTATACTGCAATGTTTCCCTAATTAGTCTGTTCTGACTCTCCAGTGCTGGTAATTTACATAGAACCTGAATAGAAAGGATGTGAATATCATCAATCTTAAAATGATGAAATATCTGTGATTCCCATCACAGCTTTGCAGTGGGAACCTGACATGTGATAATGATGAAATAACTTAAATATCATGTCACAGCTTCACTCAGCTGTGAGGTCACGTCAAATTTCCAAACTTCATCCCGGACATTTTTTCCCATAAATGACCAAAATACAGTCATAAGGAGTAAAATAATAAACACACACACACACACACACACACACACACACAAAAGGTACTTTTTGAAAGTCCTGATGTATTTCTGGATTTTCTTGTAGTGGAGTCGATTTAACCATTCTTTCATGCATAGTGTCCACTACAGCGGGCACCTATTTTACAGCTGTTTTCTAGTATATTCAAGGGTGGTGATGAAAATTTTTACATTTTGCTGCTTCAGTGGACATCAGTGAGTCATGCAATGCACTTGTCACATAATTGGAATAGATATTTCTATATGTACATTCATACATTGTAATAACCAAACCAATGAAAGGGTTATATAATACTATAACAGCACAATGATGCACATTTTAATTTGCCACCCATGTGATATCAGACAGATGCACACTGTGCAACTCTCTGTTCTGGATATGCTGGGAATCAGAGTTTTTGTGAAATATTTCATATAGGCTTGATCTCGCACTTTTATTTAAAGCCGTCCTTCTGTCTTGGTGCACAGTGTGTTAGTACGCATATTTTCGGGAAGGGTGTCAAAATATCCAACTGACCTACACTTTTTTTTCTGGACCCTTCTGTTACAGGGTCACAGGGTTACCCTACATCATCACATAATTACCAAACTGATGCATCTCTCACTATCTGTCTGGTACACGCCCCCCAGGTAAAGTTATGAAAACAACAACAATAACAACCAAAAAGGTACATCAAAAGGCATGCATTTTATAATAGCAAGAAACAGTTCTGCC
>JBAJHY010000023.1:1450652-1468426 GCA_037177095.1 Craterocephalus marjoriae | reverse complement strand
TCTAGACAGCACCAAATCTAATGATATGACCCCTAAATGCATCTCTCCTAGTTCTTTGTGTTTTTAATGCAACTTGTGTCAAAGGGAGCTAGCAGATCATAACTGTAAAAACGCAAGTGAGCTGCTGTTGCTATGGAAACCATGCAGGCAGTAAAGCGCGTGCACCACCGAGTACACATTAGCTGTTTATGTTAATAAATGTGATGCTGAAAACAACAAACACCTGTTGTTCACTTTGCACGTCTGCTGGTATTTCATCCTCCCACCAATCGGAACAATGACTCATTGTTTTGTTGCTGTGGACTGAATCAGAAGCGGCGAATGCTGATAGCTCTGCTTACAGCCAGTTGTTTGTCTGATTCGTGGAGAATTCATCATTTCCTGACACGCTGAGAACACTGAAACAAAGAAGCCTCCAATTAAACCGTACGCTCCAGCCCTTAAACCTATTAACACTGGAGGGTGTGTGTGAGTGTGTGTTTGCACTGAGGTGGTCCAAGTGAATAACTGCGTTGATAGGAGCCAAAGTTACCGTGTTGTAATTACTTGCAAGCCGAGTGCTGAACCTACAGCTGTGATAAATAATTTCGTTTTTACACAGAACTCTTCAACACTAAAAGGAAATAATTTCAGTTCTCTTGCTCATGTAAGACATCTCAAACCAGATTATCTTCTTTACTGCCTCCTCCCTTTATATATCTATCGCTCCACTGACTCCTTGTGTTGGAGGAGGCTCCAACTGTACGCGTTATAAACAATTCTCTTTGCAATAAAAGGAAAGGACACTACAGTAGTTGACAACTCAAAAGTTAATGTGTTGATGCAGATTGGTAGGTGTTTAAATCTACAGCGAGTTGAAATGAGGGGAAAGCGTTTCAAACGGAGTACATGTTCTTGGTGGTGGATCCGCTCTTACTGGACGTGTCATCGTGTGACTGGTAGCCAATCATGGCTTTCATGGGGAGGTTCAGGCGCTCTTTGTAAAGTTGTCTGTGGAAAGATGACATCGAAGCTTAGTTAAGACTCGTGTTGACAGTCCCCATCTAGTGGTCAGCCAGAGCTGGCTAATCCATCTTTAAATCACTACACACTCACCAGCTACTTAATTAGGTACACCTCTTTAAATGCTTATTGCTAATAAGCCAATCACATGGCAGCCATTCAATGCATTTATGCATGTAGACATGGTCATGGCAACTTACTGAAGTTCAAACTGAGCATCAGATTGGGGAACAAAGGGGATTTGAGTGACTTTGAACTCGGCCTGGTTGTTGGTACCAGACGGGTCTACTGGGAGAGTCGCAGAAACCATCTACAGCAGTAGTCGGCAACTAGGGCTGGGCGATATGAACCAATTTTCATATCTCGATAATTTTTTCCTTCATCACAGTATACAATGTATATATTTTAATATAAAAACTTTTGGTCAAGTAAAAGACATGGTTCAAATTTATGGCCTTGAGGGATAAATGTACTTTTATTAAGGATCAGAAACACATTTGATTTAAAATATTTGACTGAAATTAAAATTTGTCTATTAAAATAAATGAAAAATACTTTTCAATGACCATAAGGATACAGTTGTGCAAAATGCTAAAAAAGGGAAATTTTTTACTCAAAAGCTAACAAGTTCGCTTAATATAAACAATATTCCCTTATTCTATCTGGTGTGACAAAGTCTTTATATATCTGATAATCTCGATATATTGCCCAGCTCTATCGGCAACCAGCGGCTTATGGGCCAAAATTGGCACAAATTATATCAGTATCACAAGATTACATTCATAAAAAGAGAAAAAGACTGCGAGAGTCGTGTGCCACTGTGCAGAAACACAAGGCTGCTTACTGCGTTGCGCAGGGCGATGGCAGCCCCTTTGGAACGGCCGAGCTACAGAGGAGGAGAGAGAGAGACGTAAAGGTGAGCTGCTGGTGGATCACAGCATGTTATACTATCGGTTTCAGGCTCTTCATGGCTCTTAGAACCGGCTGTGCATCATTTAAACACCACACGGTTCCCGAGTCTCGTTGCTCACCATGTCCATCACTTTACTACCACATCTTCTGATGGCTACTTCCAGCAGGATAATGCAGCATTTTAAAAAGCTCAAATCATCTCAAACTGGTTTCTTGAACATGACAATGGGTTCATCAGATCCCAGTCTAGTACAGCTCTTTTGGGATGTGGTGGAAAAGCAGAGCCGCAGTTCCCCAGCAACTCTGTTGTCATCTCTGAGGAATGTTTCCCACTAGTTGAATCTATGTCATGAAATATTAAGGCAATTCTGAGGGAAAAGGAAGATTCAACCTGGTACTAGAAAGGTGTACCTAATACAGTGGCTGGCAATTTTTTTTTTTTTTTGGAGCATGTGACTTTACAACTTACCCTATCGTCATGATAGCGTCCCTATTTTGGCAGTTGCTTGTCCAGATGGCTATTTTGTCACCTTTAGGTCTGACGTTGACCACAGCTCCACACACATCTTCACTTGCCTCATCAAATGATTCACCAACTAAACACAAAAGCTGTAAAATACAACATAACGTCTCCTTCAATAACCCAACCAGTGCAGCGCAAATCACAGTAACAGAGGAGCACGAGGAAGCCGATCCATTTTGTGTGGAAAAAGCAGTTTACCGTTTCCATCCAGTAGCGATCAAGGTCATTGTGTCTCTGTTGTTTGTTAAGAGTCATCAGCCATCGACCCCCCAGCTTGTTCCTGTCATCTTCCCACATCGGCTTTATCCCATCCTAGCACACAAAATGAGATGTTAGCTTCACTTAAAAATACAAATACATAATTGTATGCAGACATCTAACTCTCCAACTCCATTTACTCAAATAACAACACAACATCTGCAGAATGATTCCTTTTTGCAACTCAAACTAAAAAAAAACAAAGCCTTATTTCACTCAATCATAATTTAGTAAGTTTATCTTTGTTCGGACTTTTTCCCGTCTCCAGTTTTCTGGATTATTATTAATAATTTGGCGTTGCTGCCTCATGCTGCAGACGTGTGTGTTACAGCGGGGCGTGTCGGGGTGTTAATGCTCATATCGTCTGGTTTTCTCTCAACTCGTCTCCGTCCTAGTGACCGCCACGACCCCGTCTCCAGGTGTGAGTCACGCCCGGCGCTGCAACGACTCGGAGAAGGCCTACTGCGTCAACGGGGGGGACTGTTACTTCATACACGGTATAAACCAGCTGTCCTGCAAGTAAGTGTCCGTCCGTCCAGCACATCCCCGTGGCAGCCGCTCCCCTCGTCTCTCCTCTGTCGCCGGTCGCTGCACCGCCATGCCCCCCCCCTCCACATGCATGCCTGCAGATCGCCTTCCCATGATTCCACCATGTCCGAGGGCTTGTTTTCACTTTGTAGGCAGGAGTGTAGAAACGCACCCACACAGTCCCCGTCTCAGCTCCAGCCAGGAGTCTGAGAGTATGGAGACCAATAAACATTCACATCATGAGCTAACACAGGAATGAGCTTTGGAGGAAATAGATTTACCTTCTGTGACGTGATGATGCTGAGATGAATTAAAGCGATCTCACCTCCGGTTATTTTTAACCTCTAAAACTCTGCTGGATCCCAGAGGGAGGGAGATGGGAGCGGGAGCATCTGGAGATGTTGTGGTTCCACATCAGCGGCGTCCCGCAGGGATCTGTTCTGGTTCCACTGCTTCTCCTGTAACACGGAGATGTTCCTGATGCTGGGATGCATCGGAGGAACAGACCATGATGTTTCTGAGAGACGATGCTGGATGAAGGGGGGAGACCTACTGGTTGGTAATAAATTCCTTTATGCTGCTGTATATCTAGATATAGATATATCCACGTTTTACGCGGTCCAGAATTATAACTTTTTTATTTTTTGTTTTTTTCTGCAGTGGCCCTAATAATGTTTTTAATCTCACCGTGAGTCACACAAGCATGAAAGCTGCTTCGTTAGTTAAAACGGATTTAATTTGATTCTATTAACTGATACAAATTAGTAACAGGTTAAATGACATTTCAAGGGATACCGTGTAACTTCTGGCCTCTAGGGGCACTAAACCTCCACCTTCCCACAGGCCACACAGCACTATCTAAAATGAAATAGTCTTTCTTTCTGGCCTCCGACAGACACCGTTTTTCCCTTCTTGCTTCGCTGAGTCATGAAAAACTTCTAATCGAAGAGGAAGAAAAAGTAGCAGAAAGCAGAGCCATACACTAAAATGCTGCAGGTCACATGACCCATGAGAGACGGATCCGCTCCTGCAGAGTTACGATGTCTGGTTCCTGCAGAAGGCCGCCATGCGTCACACGCTGAACTCTGACCTCAGAGATCCTCCAGCTTTACTCACATCCCGCTGAAGTTTGCTCAAAAGTTACACGGCTTGGCCCTTTAATGAGCACTGGTCTGAAAGGCAGAAGAAAGCGAGGAGGAAAGGAAGGATGCTAAAGTTATGAGTGCTGAGAAATCTCTGAGAATCCCAGGCTTCAGGCTGGGCAGGATGCAAAGCAAGTATCAGAGTTGTGGAGGAGTTTCTGACATGCAGCTCATCTGTTTGGTTTCCACCTTTCAGCCACGCATTTCATGCAGATCTGCAGGAATATTTTTGTTCATGTGAAAAATATTTAGGAAATGAGGTCTCTTCTAATCTCCACAACTACTTTTTGTTCACTAAAACTGAGCATTTTGCCACGCTAGCTTTCTTTATGAAGCTATGTGCTAGTTTCAGCATGCTAACATGCTCACAATGCTAACTTTTCAAATATGCAGGTATGCATCGGTTTTATTTGCTTAACATGTCTTTTAATTTATCTACAGAATTATTTAGTTTCACTCAGACCAACTTATCTTATGAGTCTTTAGCCATGCTAGCTTCTTTCTGAAGTGTTGAAGCTAACGGCTAGCTTTAACATGCTCACACTCCTGGCGCCAACACATTTCTGTTATAATAGTCGTCATATATGCTAATGAAATGTCCGCTAATCTACAGAATTACTTCTGGTTCACTAAAACCAAAGCGTAGGCTCTTTAGCCATGCTACCTTTTATGAAGCTAAGTGCCTGCTTTAGCATGCTAACAAAGCTGATACTGCAAACTTTAATATTAGCATGAATTCATTTTTGTTATCGACGAATATCTCCTTTAATCTACAGAATTACAGAACTGTAGAGACAAACAATGTGTGACTGAGGTTTTTTCAGTAACTGCTTCAGACTGGAATATTTTTCTCTGTAAAAGTGATATTTATTTTCATTTTGAAAAGTAAAAATTGAAACATTTGTTAGAATTCAATGTTGAAAGTAATTATTTCTTTATTCTTTTGTGCATTTTTCTTTTTAAAATATAAAAATGTCTGTACACCTTGTATGGATGCTAGGTAAAGAGATGACATTCACCACCTGTACTAATTCGGGACGAGGAAGAATATTCATTTATTTCGAGCCTTTTGACCACCAAGACACTGAATTATCCGAACGGTGGGCTACTCTTTCTGAGTTCCCAACAAAATCGTTGGATAGCAGCAGTCCTTTCTGCATCCATTTTCAGTCTTCACTGAAACTCAATACGTGCCCCACGCCCCTCCACCGTTATTTCTCCTCTTGGTTGGATTGTTAAAAAGCTCAAACAACCTTTTCTAATTCCAAGTCGGACCAGAGAAACTGTTTACATGACGTCATTTTATTCCGATTGGACGTTGAATCAGATGAAAGGTACTCAAAGTGCATGGTAGGCTGATTGTGTGCTTCCTGCGCAGATCCTCAGCACCGTGACGCAGTGTTACTGAGTGAGACGGCGACCCTGAAGGCCTCCTGATGAGCAGGTCAGTGCTTGTCATGAATGCGTGGAGGCGAGTGTTCATGTGTGAATGTGAGGGCTTGAAATCCCCTCTTCAACATAATCGCAGGTAATAACCTTTCTCTTTGCCTCTTACCACTGATTTTCATGAGTCTTTGGTTGAAACAGTGACCAGACGAGTTGCATGTGTGGTTTCTCACTTCTCTGTAGCTTTGTGGCTGAACTTCTCACTCGGCGGCTCCTTTCCCGAAAATGTTTACAAACCAGTAAAGCTAATTTCTTAGCTTTCAGGCGGCTTAACTGAGCCGTTACATCTGCACCGAGCTCGGTGCGTTCTGGCGTTCGCTTATCCAGGGCGGAGCGTTGACCTGCAGCACGGTGATGCATGCAGACGCCTAATGGATGGGAGGCATGCGCCTCTTCTGCAGGTGAGCAGGTTTGGCAGGTATGGCCGGTTTGGTGCGGGCAGGATCGTCTGCGAAGGCTTTCCTGAGCTCCGCCACGCGACCTCTGTATTCTGACCGCTCCCGATGACACGGTGTTTCTAAAAAAGACAGAAAAGTGGGTCCCAGGAAATGAGATTTTGTGGCAAAAGCTGAGTCCTGAAGCGAGCATGAATCCTCCTCTCCACCGCTCCCATGCTTTCTTCTTTTCTCACCTCCGTCCTGTCGGCTGAACCTCTCTGTGTCTGACAGCTGGGCTTTGAGCGCCCGGTTGCCATGGCTACAAAGATGTGACCTGTAGAGAAGATCGCTGTCCGAGCTGCCGTCCGATTCGCTGTCGCTGTCCTCAGCGGGGTCCTTCAGGTCGTCGTCGTTGTCCTCCTCGGACGACTGCTCGTTGGGGGAAGCCGAGTCTTCCTGCGAGGCGAAGACGCGATTAAAACACGCCGGCTGTTTTTTATAAGCGGCAGACGGACACGGGGACTCACGGTAACATCTGCGAGGGGCAGCGTGATGGCGTCTTTGAAGCCGAGCTGCTGGGCCTCTCTTCCTGGCAGCAAGTCCACCGTCTGGATGCCATTCATATTATCACTGTGGAGTCTGGAACACAAAGACCTGCGTGTTCAGCCCCACAGACACACATCCTAACCTTTGAATCAATTCCCCTCTCAGCCCTTTGCTTAAGCAACACACTGAGACGACTTGTTCCCTGTAATTAATTAACTAGAGACGCAGATTGGATGTCTGTCTGTTAAAAAAGGCTTATTTACCTGTGTAGTGCTAAAAAACATGAGATGTTTTTTAGTGTGTGAAAGATGTAAGAATGTAATTCTCTGTTCAGCTTGATAGTTACGATATAAATACATAATATATCGGCTCTCACTGTGTTTCTTGACCATTTCTGCAGTTAAAAAATAACCTTTGTATCAGTTCATGACCCAATCTATCTTCTCTTCATATTTAAGTTCACACCACACAGATAACTAATAAATAATTATTTATTTACAGAGGCTATTTTTAACCCCTTAACCCCCAACTACATTTACAATTATATAAAAACAAATAAAAACAGTGGAAAAGTTAAAGGAATTCAACTAAAATTAAATATTACGTAAATTAGTCACAGTAAAATATAAATAAATACTTCAATAAACATAGATAAATAAATCAATAATTAAAATCAATGATTAAAATAAAAAGAAAAAAGAAATGCTACACGCTCCCAAAAAAACATGTGCCCTTAAAAGAATAGTTCCCCCTCAGAACAATGCGCCTTCATTTTCTACTCACCCTCATGCTGATTAACTCTGGAACACTTCTTTAATATTCATCATGCAGCCAAGAAAAAAGGTCCATAACAGTCCACAAAAACTATATTCCTCGATCCTGCTCGTCCAATGTAATCCACGTGTCCTGAGTGGGAAGCCTCCATAATTTACTCGCAACAACATCATTTAGTATATCTTTAGAGCCCAAACCGTTAGCATGTTGTATTTCATGGATGTGCATGTGTAATGCTGGATGAATCGGTAGCCGCCGCAAGCACGCGCGCGCGTGCGTGCATTATTCGTGCGCATCCACGCTCCCATACAGCTGATTTAACCTGGTGGCTTCTCAAACTCAAAAACAATCCCTCACTTTACTTCTTCGTCCTTTTCATACTTCTTTAGTACTATTTCTGGCAACTTTGGGGCAAGTCATTCAGCTCATTGGCGCAATACCGCCACCTTCTTGTCTGGAGTGTGAACCAACCAGTTCAGTCTGTGCCACTGCAGCTCATTCATTCATTCATTCATTCATTTTCTGAACCGCTTAATCCAAGTGGGTCGCGGGTGTGCTTGAGCCTATCCCAGCTATCAACGGGCGAGAGGCAGGGTACACCCTGGACAGGTCGCCAGTCTGTCGCAGGGCCGCCACTGCAGCTCACTCAGACGCATTCGTCGTGGGTCTGCGTGTACCGAACCTTGAGGCTCGTACCGTGACGCAAGGGACGAATACATGTACCGTTACACCCCTATAATGCTATTTTTCATAATGATATCTATTTTTGTTCATTACAATAATTATGCTTTCAGTTGTTTGCATGCTGTAAGCCTAAATACAAAGAGATCTAAAAACTGTCCATGAACAGTTTAAAGGCTTTTACTTTCCTGCTTTCAGGTGTCCTCCCTAAAAACAGCTGTCGTCAAGCCACTCCTGAAAAACAACAACTTAGAATTGTCCTTCATGAGCAGCTGCAGGCTGATATCAAACCTTCCCTGAGTAAAACTATAGAAAAAACTGTCTTCCAACAACTATAAATCTGAGCAAGCTAAAATAATCTTTGGAGTTCCCCAAGGCTCCATCATGGGGCCCCTGCTGTTCATCATCTACATGCTTCCACTCACTTAAATTATAGAAAACAACACAATATGTTAAAACAGCTACGCTGAAGATGCACAAATCTATATAACCATTGCACCAGGAGACTATAAGCCGATCTAATCAGTGATCAGATGCATTGATCAGATTAGAGACTGGATGTTTCAGAACTTTCTTCAATTAAAATGACAACAAAACTGAAATCATAGTTTTCAGAGCCAAAGAGCCTTTGATGAAAACATTTGGTAATAAACTTTTATCCTCTGAGGGTTTCTTTGTTTTGTTGTTCATTATCAAAAGTTATCAAAATTTTGTTTTAATACCTCTTTATGCTTCTTCTGTAATGTTTCTCATGTTTTATATTAAGCACCTTGAATTTTCCCGTACATGGAATGAGCTTTACAAATAAACTTGCCTTGTCTTATTGGCATTGCAAGTTGGGAATTTATTTTAAAAAAATCCTCAAATTCTGGGATTACTGGGATAAAAATGTGATCATTTTCAATCTGTTCCATTGATTAATTCCATTCATTGAGACAGGAATAGCAAAAACTTAATTTAATGTTTCTAAGAAATATCTTGACCCCAAAGACTGTATGAAAGTGTAACTAACCACTTTATATGGGAATGAATCCTTCATGTATTCACTCAATGATACTGTACCCAAATGGGCCTATTTGTTCCACCCTACGCTTTCATCTTTTTGCATCTTTCGGTGAAAAGACTGAAATGTTGCTGTGAATAAATACATCAGAATGTTCAGCAAAGCTGCTCTCATTTTTGTCCAACATCAAAATGTTTCAGAAACTGTGGCTGAAAAACAGCCAAATGAGGCCAAATGTCAAATCACAGATGCTGAATGCATATCCACTCAGATCTGGTAAAATCTTGATACACACCATCATTGGACAAATTTGGTCATTCAAATACTTTTGAACTATATTTGGTTATACTTTGAGAAAAAAAAAGAGAACATCTTGAACATTTTCTCATTCAGTCAACCGTGTTGTGTCATCAGACATGATGTGCTAATCACTCGATTCTGCTTCTGCACATGTAGGCCTATACTGGGATGAAGACAGTGGTACAGTTAATTGGCAAAATGAGAAATTCAGCTGTACATGTAACTCTCCTGAACACTACAAACATTCACACTCATGCTAAGGTAAGAGTAGTCCTTACAGTACCAGCAGTCTTGGGACGGGAAAATGTCCTGGATATGATGGTTGAGCACCGCTGATATTTGGTTGTGAAACAAAAATCAAAACACCTACAGTACTAAAAACCTGAATATAAACTTACGCATGGCAAAAGTATTCTTCTGAGCTGTGAAGTAACAGGGACTCAATATGAGCGTCCAACACATTTACACATGTACCCTCTCTCTCTCTTTTCATCTGACATTTTATTAGATTTCCTGATTTTCTTTTTACACTATTTTACTCTATAGATGTTAAAAACCTAATTTATTTTAAATCTTAGTTAAATTTATTATAGATCTTTTTAGATGGAATTGGAAGTGTCGATCCACAACACATACTGGCTTAGAAAAGACTTTTGTCTTTAGTGGATCCTCCTTTTACATCCAATCCTGGTGCCCTCACCCGTCACCATTAAATTTGCAGACTGCAAAATCTTTCAGTAAATGTTAATGCTTAAAATATTTAATACATTTTGTTTTCACCACAATCTCCCATCTTGTAAAAATGCTGCTGGTTTCAATTTGTTTTAATTTAAAAACAATTAAGCTAATCACTGAAGACACTAAAAATAACATCTAACTAAGAGGAGTATCCAAGATTACTAAGAAAGGTTGAAAATGATCGTCTTTCAAAGTATGATAGCTGCTCAAAGAGATGCTTACCACCAACTTCATCAGGTTCACCGTTTTACCTTCAGAATGGCCTTGATTCTTGGTCTCATACTGTGGATCCAACAAAGTGATGGAAACCTTCCTCAGAGGTTTTGCTCCATTTTAACATGCCAGCATCACACAGCTGCTGCATCCATGATGAGAATCTCCCGTTCCACCACATCCCAAAGGTGGCAAGAAATTAAACCATTAAAGCACCAGCAGCCTAACAGTTGATGGGTTTTTTTGCTTTCATGGTGTTTCATATAAACTCTGAGCCCAGCATGTGATTGTGGGGCTGAAATAAAGACTCATCAGATCAGAGATTTTCAGACATTCTGGTCCAGACAGCAGCTGCTCACTGGATATTTTCTCTTCTTCAGACCGTTCTCTGTAAACCCTAGAGATGGTTGTGGATGAAAATCCCAGTAAACACTCAGACCAACAACCATGCCACGTTCAAAGTCACTTAAATCCCCTTTCTCCCTCATTCGGATCCTCAGATTTAACTTGATCAAGTCCTCTTCACCATGTCTATATCACTGCATGTGTTAAGTTGCTGCCACAAGATTGGCTGATTTAGATGTTAGTGTTGACAATCAGCTGAACAGGTGGACTTGATAAAGTGGCCTGTGTGTGTTGGTTCAGGTGTTTTTGATCATATCAGAGGTCCTGTGCAGCCAGACATCCACCTCAGGGCAGATCTGCTGCCAGGCAACGACCCAGCGAAGCTCTTTGTCCTGTTACTCATCCCCCTCCCTCCTAGTCCTCAAAAAAACTTGTGTCTGTAACATTTACTGCATTTTCTGTCTTCTAGCCACCAAGAGCCCAGATGGTCGGATGATCACTTTGACAGGAAGAAGCGGCAGGCGGAGTGGGACTTCAGTAAAGACTTCTTCTGTGATGTTCCTGGTAAGAGCACAGAGCAGAGAACATTTTGCTTTCCACCGATCCGTTCTGACAATCTTTCTTATGCAGGGAACAGTTACTCTCGGCTGGTGTTTGCATCAGCTGAAGGGAAGAGCCTGTGGAACATCCAGGCCATCAAGTCCATGTGCAGCCTGGACAACCTGCGAGTAAGTACAAAGAGAAGCACATTGTTGTTTTGCCTTTTTGCTGTGTATTTATCATTTCCCTCTTTCCCAGGTTCGCTCCCACCGGGATTTCTGGGGTCTTTGTCAGCGCACCACCGCCGCCTCCTGCTGCCCGAGCTGGACTCTCGGTAACTACATCGCCGTCCTCACCAACCGCTCGTCCTGCCAGAAGATCACAGAACGCGACGTGTCGCACACACTGAAGATGCTGCGATCGTGTGCCAAGTTTTACCACAACGGCACGCTGGGGCCTGACTGCTGGGACATGGCGCTGCGACGCAAAGACCAGCTGAAGTGTGCCGGCGTGCCGCGGAAGTGCACCAAGTACAACGCCGTCTACCAGATCCTTCACTTCCTGGTGGACAAAGACTTCCTCAGCCCTAAAAGCCTGGAGCATCCCCCGCCCGTGCTCACCTACAGCATGCTCTTCTCCCCCACCGAGAAGGGAGAGTCCATGATGAACATCAGCCGGGACAACTTTGAGAACTGGAACTCGTCGGATGGCGTCACCACGGTGACGGGTATCGAGTTTGGCATCAAACACGACCTCTTTCAGACTTACCTCCTCACGGACACGGTGTACCCCGCCATCGCCATCGGGATCGTCCTACTGGTCATGTGTGTTTACACGCGCTCGGTGTTCATCACGCTGATGACCATCATCGCCATCATCAGCTCGCTGATCGTGTCCTACTTCCTTTATCGCATGGTTTTCAACTTTGAGTTCTTCCCCTTCATGAACCTCACGGCCCTCATCATCCTCGTCGGCATCGGCGCAGATGACGCCTTCGTGCTTTGCGACGTGTGGAGCTACGCTAAGTTCGATAAGCCGCACGCGGAGCTGGCGGAGACGGTCAGCGTGACCCTGCAGCACGCCGCCCTCTCCATGTTCGTCACCAGCTTCACCACGGCCGCCGCCTTCTACGCCAACTACGTCAGCAACATCACGGCCATCCGCTGCTTCGGGGTCTACGCCGGCACCGCCATCCTGGTCAACTACATCCTCATGGTGACGTGGCTGCCGGCCGTGGTGGTGCTGCATGAGCGCTACCTGCCCAACGTCTTGTCCTGCTCCAAGCCTCCCCACCAGCAGCGAGGCTTCTGCCTCCAGATGTTCTGGGCCGCTCTCTGCCAGAAGGCCAACAAATGCCTGTTTACAGTCTCCGAGGCGTCCAGGATCTTCTTCGAGAAGGTGCTGCCCTGTATCGTCATCAAACTGCGCTACCTCTGGCTCCTCTGGTTCTTCGGCATCACCGTGGGTGGGGCATACGTGGTTTGTGTGAACCCGAAGATGAAGCTCCCGTCCCTGGAGCTGGCTGAGTTCCAGGTGTTCCGATCCTCTCACCCTTTCGAGCGCTACGACGCCGAGTACAAGAAGCTTTTCATGTTCGAGAGAGTAAATCACGGCGAGGAGCTTCACATGCCAATCACCATCGTTTGGGGGGTTATTCCTGTAGACAACGGAGACCCCCTCAACCCCAAAAATAAGGGAAAGCTGGTGTTGGATAGCAGCTTTAATATAGCCAGTCCAGCCGCTCAGCTGTGGATCTTCAACTTCTGCCAGAAGCTGAGGAACCAGAGCTTCGTTTTCCAGTCAGATGAGCAGGACTTCACCAGCTGCTTCATCGAGACATTCAAGCAGGTCAGTACCATCGCAACACAAACTTCCAAGCATCGATTCTCAACTCGTGTTTTTTGAGTCTGTTCCATCCATCTATAGTCCAGTTTCCCACCGCCCCCATCAATAAAATGCAGGCTGAGGCTACGTTCAGACCCCGGTACGAACAGTCCATCGCCCCGTGGTGACCTGTTTGCACAGGAGAAGTCACACGCAGCACGCTGGGTCTATAGAAGCAAACCTGGATGCTTCACGTCAGCGTTTGGCAGGAATTTAAAAGTTGTGTAATCATAGACGACAAAAGATGACCTCATATTGTTTTTCATCTCACCGCCTCTGGTGCAAAATGTGTCATCCGGCTCACTTCGGTGCCATGAAGTCAGATGAAATGCAACATGTTGGTTCAGACTGAGGTCACCTCTGGGAAACATCAGATATGGATCATAGAAGGACCACATATAAAAGGGCTCTGATTTAGAAAAATCTGATTTCTGCTGTGGGCAAAAAAGCCGGATTTATCTGCAGCAGGACGTAATTTAAGTTAATATAAAGCCTGATTTACATTTTTCTGTTATAGCATAAAGCTGCAGTGAAATTAAAACCTTGCAAATAGAAATTACATACGCAACACTCTGACATATGAAAACCAAACTTTATGATGACATCACAAAGCAGCCAATAAAAAGCAGTGATGCATGCTTGTAGATTAACCATGAAGATGTTGATGCTGCAGGGAACAGGACAATGCAAAGCTCTTTTTCATTTGTTTAAATGATCAAAACTTGGGGTTAGCTTTGTGTTTGACGCTTCTCTGCCAGTTTTCTCACACCAGAGAATCAGTTTCAGCCGTCGTGCACCTGAGGCCAACAAATCCAAATTACAGGACTTTTTAAAGAAACCTTTGCTCTGAATCCTGATCTGTGCAGTTCAGTTATGTTCTGTTAAAAAGCACCAATTTAATCTTATCATGTAGCATGATGCCAAATGACCAAAAGAAACTCAGCTACAAGCTTCTACTGAGCATTTCCACCCAAACAAAGCAGAATTAACACCACAAAACATTTAAAAATCATGAAATATGCCTTAACTTCTGGTTAATGTTGGACAGCGGTTTTTTTTAGGATGGAGCGTGCCTTTTTCTATAATGTAATATCTTTGGATTTTGCCCTTCTGGGTCCTCATTGGTGTTTTTATCATGAATTTGGTGCCAGCTGGCATTTCTCCTGGCAGATAAAACTGACGTATGGATGAAAACGGCGCCCGACATTCTCTGAGAAATTCTTCTTTTAAGTGCTACCATGGTCCAATCTGCTTCATCTGCTGTTTTTCTCTGCAGTGGATGGATAACCAGGACTGTGAAGAAGCCTCGGTCTACCCCTGCTGCAGTCAGTCCACGTTCCCGTATAAGCAGGATGTGTTCGAGTTGTGCATCAAGAGAGCCATAATGGAGCTGGATCGGAGTACGAGTTACCATCTGGACAGCAAGACCCCCGGTCCTCGGTTTGACATCAACGACACCATCAGAGCCATAGTTCTAGAGTTTCAGAGCACCTACCTCTTCACGCTGGCCTATGAGAAGATGTACCAGTTCTACCGTGAGGTTCGTAAAATGTTGCATCATCTGCAGGGGTGTCTGCTGAAGCTGCGCTAACTAGGGGTGTAACGACTCACTCAAGCAAAGATTCAATTCAATTCTCGATTTTAAGTTCTCAAATTTTTTTTCTCCAATAAAATTAATATTCGTTATTTTATGTCCAAACAAATAGTCTTTTTCTTATATTTGCCTTTTTCTCTCTTGTTTAAAACCGAGACCTTCTATTGCCTGTTGTACTAACAAAACTTAACACTGAACAAATAATTATCATAGATATGGAGATGATCAAAAGTTTTATTCGTTTAGAACATCATCTGCATTGACTACATTGATGTATTGCATGCAACTCATTTTCCTTTTTTCTACATCGATTGTCATTTAAACCAGTTTGTATCGATTTTAAGTCGATTATCGATGCATCGTTACATCCCTAGCGCTAACCGCCCGCCTGCGTTTCAGGTGGACGCGTGGATCACGGAGGAGCTGCGCTACGCCCCCGTGGGCCTCAGCCACGGCTGGTTTGTCAGCAACCTGGAGTTCTACGACCTGCAGGACAGCCTATCAGGCGGCACTCTGGTTGCCATGGCGTTGTCTGTGGCGGTTGCTTTCAGCGTGATGCTGCTAACCACCTGGAACGTCATCATTAGCCTGTACGCCATCCTGTCCATCGCCGGCACCATATTTGTGACGGTGGGCTCGCTGGTGCTGCTGGGCTGGGAGCTCAACGTCTTGGAGTCGGTCACCATCTCCGTGGCCGTCGGGCTGTCGGTGGACTTCGCCGTCCACTACGGCGTGGCCTACAGGCTCGCTCCGGAGCCCGACCGCCAGGGGAAGGTGATCTTTTCCCTCAGTCGGATGGGCTCTGCCATCGCCATGGCGGCACTCACCACCTTCGTCGCCGGAGCGATGATGATGCCGTCGACCGTTCTGGCCTACACCCAGCTGGGCACGTTCATGATGCTCATCATGTGCATCAGCTGGGCCTTCGCCACCTTCTTCTTCCAGTGCATGTGCTGCTGCCTGGGCCCGCAGGGCACCTGCGGTCAGATCCCACTGCCCAAGAAGCTGCAGTGTCAGGCCTTCACCAAAGCCACAGCTGCCGCCCCCCCTCCCCCGGGGAAATGCCAGCTGGACGGGCGGGCCGGCGAGGTGGAGCACTACGAGCTGGAGCCGCTGGCGTCCAGCCAGAAAGCAGAAGATAAACCTCGGGAAGATGAGGAGCTGAGCACCCGGCTGTACAACGGCGTCCCTCCTCAGCACCACCCCGCTCCGTTTCCACACATCCACTATCAGAGCTCTGAGCCGGGCAGAACCGGCCCGGAGAACGGGCTGGTGGCCACGCTCAGCGCCCCGTCCCGCTGCCAGTACGCACAAAACACAAACTGTACATGCGGGGATCCTCCTCCCCCCCACCTGCTGCAGCAGTGGAGCCCTCACTCCTGCGCTCAGCCTCCCCGGGACCCTCCCTCCTGTCCTGCCACTCCTCAGCTGCTCCCCCTTTCAGGAAACGGCCCAAACAAACAAAACCAAGCATCAGCTGCTCCAAACCTGGACCCGGTCTACGCACACATGGAGTGCCACATGCACTACGTCCACTGCCCCCTCACTCATTTCCACCACTGCTCCCCGGGACGAGTCGCGGCCCCGAGGCAAGGCTCTGCTCACACCTGCCACCTCAGGAAGCACTGCGTGCACTCAGCCAGAAGCTCCCACCCGGACACCAGCTCAGCCCCCGGCTCTGAGAGCGCAAATGATGTGCATAGACACGAAACGAGCCCTTCAAGTCCAGAAAAAATCAGCACCGGGGCCACGACGCATCCCCACACCCAGTCTCCCCCCTCCTCCCCTCACACAGCCTGTCATGGCCGACAGAAGGAAGACAGAGACTTCTGCTGCGGGGAGAATCCTGCAGCCGCCACCGTCCCAGAAACAGTTAGACCCAGTGACGCTGGCAAAGTCCGAGGCGGCCAGGAGAAGCCTGAAGGTCCTCCCATCCCACGGGAGGAGAGCCTCGCACAGAGCAATCAGAGCTCCAAACGGCAGCGGGCGTCCTCCGCCTCCCCAAAGAAACTTTACTGCTTTAACAGGACGTTGAAAGTGAAGTGCAATTCAGCTTCGGAGTTTAATGTGCCAAAAAACGAAGCCAGCATGCCTCCTATTCTGTTAAACACAAACCCCTCATCTGAGACCGTGTGCTGACACGAATCCCTCATGAACAGTATCACTGTGCTATCACGCAAGCCGGGTGTTTGCTGAGTGCCTGGATGTTTAACCTGTTTCTGCTTCCTTCTCACCAGATCTTCACTTATGTTGGGTTTTACAGGCAACATTTCTCAACTAGGGATGGGAATTGAGAACTACTTCCAAATTTTCCAGAAGCATCAGAGCTCATCTGTTCCTCCACCGATGTCGACAGCTGCTGGCAACCGGTTAGAAATCAACATCTCTGTTTTTTGTAACGTGTAAAACTGAATCTAATCGTTCTGATGTTGCTCCTGCAGCGGAAAAAATAAACATCTAAGCTCCCCTGTGGAGCATCAGGGTCTGTGTTAATAAGGCCAAAATAGCTGCACAGACATTTTATTCATCCGGTCGAGAGTCTTCTCACATGTTGGAGTGGTTGAAATGTAATGTGGTCATTTTACTACAGCTGTATGTCGTCTTGAAATGTTTTTAGTGACATGAGTTCGACTTTAGCCTTAATGGGCCTCTTTCATGACAGACTTCCTGAGCACCAGGAGAAGGAGAGGAGCAATCATGTTAGATATGAGGGAGCCAGCATTTCAGGTAGGCCAGGTTATAATAGTCTAATAAGAGCTATTTATTTGCATTTTATTCAATTAGTTTTAGCATTAGCATTGCTCTGTTATTTATATGGAGTTGACAAAGACACTAAAACGTTCGTCCTCTCCTGATGATCATGCTTGTTCCTGACAGATAACTGAACTTTTTTTAATGAATTTATGATGTTCATTTCAGAAAAGAGAATCAACGTTCATCGAAGTTAGACCACTATTTTTCAATTGAA
>JBAJHY010000023.1:943568-954582 GCA_037177095.1 Craterocephalus marjoriae | reverse complement strand
CCCTGAAAGCAAAAAAAGATTCTACATACTGACATCATCATTGTTATCATCATCTCATCAGTTTCTTCTCAACAGATGACAATGTCATGACGACGGCCAACCTGGATCTAAGGATCTAGCAATACACAAAGAAAGCCAATTTCATTTAGAATATTCTGAGAATTAAAAGTCAGTTATAATATGCACCCTTGATATTTTGTGTTTTCCTGGTGTAATGACTTTGTCAACTATGCCCTATTAATCATAGATTTTAAATTAAATGGTACAAACAGGAGTAAAGAAATGCTGGACAGCAGCTGATGTCCGTTGATGTGAGACATTTTAATCTGAACTTGAATAGAAAGAGATGATGCTTTTGCAATGACAAACATGTACAATGGATAGTTGCCTAATATGGGTGTCTATGTGTGGAAATCAGTGGTAGCTGGAGCTTAATACAGTACTAGTATGAAAACGGCCGCTCACACGCAGATGTTCTCATAATACAAACAGTACTGATGCTATGAACAGAATACATCACAGTCTATCTACCTCTATATTCCCTGTATCGGTTTAATGTAACTGCACGTAATGTCTAGCTTTCCCGCCACTCTATTCCTTGTCCTTCCCTCCGTTGGCTTAGTAACCTTAGTACCCAGGTTTTTTCACTAAGTAAAATAAAGTTTTTATTGTATTTTTCTGAACGTCTAATATTCGAACTGGCATTTAAAGGGTTAACATCCTGAAAATGGTTAAAAGTTTGGTATTTTTGAGCAGGATGGAAGTTATTTAAATGATTAATAAAAAAAAATAAATCAATGTATGATGATTTTATAGCAGGGACACTTTTTTCCCCGAGGATCAGCAGGAAGACGAATTCTTCCACAAAGTCTGAGACGAGAGAAAAAAAAAAAAACACAATTTAAAAATCTGACTAAATACAAGACTAAAGGTCGATTCATGCTCTCTGATGGACGTAAACAGGGACTTGCATTATAAACGTGTTCATGCGTCGCTCCCTCATGCTTCCATGCACCTTTTATGTTGCTATGGCTACCTCCACTTGGCGGCAGTGCCGAGTTCACGGTTAACTCCGCGATGCGACGTTATTGTCGAAACCACTTTATTCATTACAGAAGAATAACCGAGATAATCCTGACTGACCTAAAATAGGAGAAATTTTGTTTGTTTTATCCCTGACCACTGATCATTTACATACATCAACATTCGGGTTAAACTCAATATTCTGGTTTCTGGAACTTCCCGTTTACATGCCGATCAGACGGAGTTCCTCCTCTATGCATGATAGCTGCCATCAGGTTTACATAAAAAACGTTTTCTTAATTCTGCTTTAAATCCAGGGGGTGGGAAGGGTCCTGATCGGTTGGATGGTGGAAGTGAATTAATCAGGAATTAAGTGTTTACATGCTCATTTTTTTTACCTGTTTAAAGCAGAATTAACTTTAACTCTGAAGTAAAGAGGAATTAAAACTCATTTAAACGTGGCCACTTTCCTGTCAATTTAGGCTCTGATTGGTGGGGAGTTGGACAGGAAGTGGCCTACAGGTGTAAACAAAGGTCGCTTAGCAACCAGGTGGTGCTGGTGATGCCGATGTGATATATAATGGTTTTATCACGGATCATCATGGGGGATTTACCAGGTAGAGGCTCTGAATAAACACGACGGGACGGGATAGAAAGGTCTGGAAAACCTCCATAGATCACCTGAAGGGGGCGCTGGCCATCACAGCGACACAAACCTGTCGATTACATGAGCGATAGCGTCAGTTTTATGGGATTTGACAGTTTTATGGGTTAAATGTGAACGGGCTGAGCCAGAAAAGCAGCTGGTGAAGCAGACAGGCGTGGCCGTGACTCAACCTGCTGCAGAAACATGAAGACAAACCCGTTTGTGTTTCAGACATCTGGGCCATCGGCTGCATCTTCGCCGAGCTGCTGACGTCAGAGCCCATCTTTCACTGTCGGCAGGAAGACATAAAGACCAGTAACCCCTTCCACCACGACCAGCTGGACCGGATCTTCAGCGTCATGGGTTTCCCTGCAGGTCTGCTCACACATCTCTGACTGCTTAAGCCTGGCTCCCGCCTGGTTCCCGCCTCTGCAGCGTCTCCTCTCTGTCCCACAGATAAGGACTGGGAGGACATCAGGAAGATGCCCGAGTATCCCACGCTGCAGAAGGACTTCAGGAGGACGACGTGAGTGTGGCGCCGGGAAGGTCAGCTCCATCAGAGAACGTCTGAAACCTCTGCCTGCTCTGCTCCCACAGGTACGCCAACAGCAGCCTGATCAAGTACATGGAGAAGCACAAGGTCAAGCCGGACAGCAAAGTTTTCCTCCTGGTAAGATCACACACTCAGCTCGCACAGACCCGACCCGGAGACCCGAACCCGAACCAGGACCTAGATCCCAGTGTCCATCAGGATCCGTGTAAACACGGTTAATCAGAAAAATGGTCCGTTCGGCTTTTCAGGTTGTTTTTCTTTCTCTTGAGCTCCATCGCATCACCAGCATTTTCAACCAGAGCCTGTAAGATCTGCAACGAGCCCGATGTGCTCCCTGTTCCCCCCACGACGCCGAACACAGGCCCCACGCCTCGCAAGTCTGAATGTCCCCAGAGAAAAAAGGAGCACACTCAGAACTACCCACAATGCATCTCGAAACGTAGTGAGGATCAATGGTCCCCAGACCCATAGATCTCTGCCTAGATGGGTCAATATAGACCACAATGCATTGCAGCAGGAGCTTACCTGTCCTCACCTGTCCTCTTAGCCGCCTTCGTTGTCTTATTTTTCTGATTATTAGTTCAGTTCATGTCAGTAAGCAAGTGCTAAAATGTAAAACTGGCTCCATGTTTCTGATGGAAAACGCTGCATCAGCTGATGAGAGTCACGAACTGTCAGACCCTCATTTCTCTGAAAAGATCTGACCCCGAATGAAACGTGAAACAAAGGAATCAGTTTTGGATTATAGAGTTTGGATTTGATGTGGACCGTTGCTGTGTCTTCCTGTCCGAGTCGCCGTCAGAATGTGGAGTGTAGTGAATGAGGGTTAGGGCTCAGGGCGCACGTTTGGAAAAGCCGGGGTTAGGAGACCAAACAGGCGGGGACGTTCCCGATACACCGCGGGATGTTCCCGATGCATCGTGCGACGTTCCCGATGGGTCGCGGGACGTTCCCGATGCATCGTGCGACGTTCCCGATGCATCGTGCGACGTTCCCGATGCATCGTGCGACGTTCCCAATGCATAGGGAGACGTTCCCGATGCGCCGTGGGACGTTCCCGATGCATCGTGCGACGTTCCCGATGCGTCGTGCGACGTTCCCGATGCGTCGTGCGACGTTCCCGATGCATCGTGCGACGTTCCCGATGCATCGTCCACACTGAACCCAGGAACTTCTCTGTGTTTGTGCCGGCAGCTGCAGAAGCTCCTCACCATGGATCCCACCAAGCGGATCACATCGGAGCAGGCGCTGCAGGACCCCTACTTCCTGGAGGACCCGCTCCCCACCACAGAGTGAGACCCGGTGCCGCAGATGTTTCTGAGCTGATGTTGCTGCAGAGTTCTGACCCGCCCCGCTCTCTCCTCAGCGTCTTCGCCGGCTGCCAGATCCCCTACCCCAAGCGGGAGTTTCTGAACGAGGACGAGGCGGAGGAGAAAACGGAGAAGGTGAGGAGTCGGCTCGTTTATCAGGAAGGACTAACCGACACATTTCCAGTTCGTGACCCGTTCAGAGCGGTTCTGGAGAACTTTTCCTTCAGAACTTCTCAACTCACACAGACAGAGCTCCTGGTTTCCATCCTGTTAGCCTGCTCAGGTTAGAGTTTAATGTTTCCTTAGAACCAGAACCAGAATCCGACCCAGAAGCAGAAGCAGGTTTCCAGGTTGTCCTTCATGAGGGAAGCCCGTCCTGTACAGGTGAGCCGGAACCAGATCTGGGCTCCTGCAGCTTGTCTTCGGTGTGTCCTGTCTAGAACCAGACCCAGCAGCACCAGCAGACAACGGGCCAGACTCAGGTCCAGAACCAGCAGCAGGCGGGGGCCCAGCAAGCCCCCTCCCAGCAGAGCTCGGCCCAGACCAACGGCACCACCGGCACCGCGGGGGGAACCGCCGGCGGAGGCATGCAGCACGGTCCAGATCAGGGCCCGCCCAACAAGAAACCTCGGATCGGGCCCTCGGGGGCCTCCTCGGGTACCGGCGTCCTGCAGTCCGAGTACCAGGTGAGTTCTACACCAGAACCAGAACCAGAACCAGAATCTGGCCGTACATGCAGCTCACCAGGCCCTCCTGTTTGAGCAGTCCAGTTCCACAAGAAGTCTGGGTTTCAGTTCAGTTCAGTTCAGTTCAGTTCAGTTCAGTTCAGTTCAATTCAGTTCAGTTCAGTTCAGTTCAATTCAGTTCAATTCAGTTCAAATCAGTTCAGTTCAGTTCAGTTCAGTTCAGTTCAGTTCAATTCAGTTCAGTTCAGTTCATTTCATTTCAGTTCAGTTCAGTTCAGTTCAGTTCAATTCAGTTCAGTTCAGTTCAGTTCAGTTCAATTCAGTTCAGTTCAGTTCAGTTCAATTCAGTTCAGTTCAATTCAGTTCATTTCAGTTCAATTCAGTTCATTTCAGTTCAGTTCATTTCAGTTCAATTCAGTTCATTTCAGTTCAGTTCATTTCAGTTCAGTTCAATTCAGTTCAGTTCATTTCAGTTCAATTCAGTTCAGTTCAGTTCATTTCAGTTCAATTCAGTTCAATTCAGTTCAGTTCATTTCAGTTCAATTCAGTTCAGTTCAGTTCATTTCAGTTCAGTTCATTTCAGTTCAATTCAGTTCAGTTCAGTTCAGTTCAGTTCATTTCAGTTCAATTAAGTTTAGTTTAGTTTTGTTCGGTTCAGTTCTATTCATTCATTTTCCTGCAGAGATGGAACATCTGAAGATGATCTGTGTGGTGTTTCTATGAAGTTCTGTTAGTAATAAATCAATAAATTCCTTTATGTTGACACATTCATTTTGCACCGTTTTAGCCTCGTCATGCGACACCCAGGCTGTCGTGAAACACCCTGTTGCCATGGAAATGGTTAAAATTGGTTCTACATGCAGTTTTACATAAAAAAGTGAGGCAGCGACATTGCCACTCTAGATGTCCCCATCATGATCATTAATCTGAGAATCATGAGAAATAATCTGAGCTTTCCTGCGTTCACTCATTTCCAGCACCTTAAATGTGTGAAATCGCCACGGCAACACACAGATGTTGTCCAGCGTGTTTTCCTAATCCGATTATCCGGGTCACACACATGGAAAGTCGGGATTCTGAGCATCTTCATGATGAATTCACAGAGGGTTAAGGACTACTCCGGCCTCAGAATGATGTGCCTTGACGATGTTGAATGGTGTCCGGTGAAAAAAGTCCACAAAAACTTGTCAATATTCCAGGACGCGCGGACCGCATTGGACGAGCAGTATGGAGGACTATTGACAGGTTTTTGTGGACTTTTTTCACCGGACACCATTCAACATCGTTAGCCGTAGCGAGGAAAAACGAAAACCTCCCGATATCTCCGGCTACATGATGAATATCAAGAAAGTGTTCGAACGTGTCAGTCAGCATGAGGGTGGGTAAACAAATGAAGGCACGTCATTCTGAGGGCGGAGTGTCCCTTTAATCCTGCGATTAACTGTTCATGCAGACATCAGGATGAAGGAAGCTCCGTGTTCTGGCAGAGAACCGATCAGCTGATCAGATCCGTCGTTTCAAACCAAAACCTCGCTTTTCTTCTGGTTTGAATCCGATTCAGGCTTTCCTGGGAAAGGTGAGCGGCGTCTGAATGTTGCCGTCTGTCTCCGCAGCACTCCGGCTCCCGCCTCGGCTACCAAAGCAACGTCCAGGGTTCCACGCAGCCGCAGAGCACCTTGGGATATTCCTCCTCCTCCCAGCAGAGCTCCCAGTACTCCCACCAGACACACCGCTACTGAGGAGGCCCCTCCACCTCCTCCGCCTCCTCCAGCTGACTTCCCACCCAGAACCAGAACCTCCGGCAGAACCCGGCCTACCAGCGGAAGCAGGACCGGAGGTTCTTCCCGGACGGAGCGCCGAGGCTTTCCCGTCTCCGCATCTGATCCGGTCAGCTTCCCTAACTGCGGACGTCCTGAGGAGGAGGCGGGGCCTTCGTCCCGACCCGCTTCTACAGACGCTCCAGCAGGAATTTTCTGGGAATCTTCTTGTTTCTGGGTTTCTATCTTCGGATCTGTTTCTGGAAGACGTGTCGCCATGTTTCACAGATCACGTTTTCTCCGACGACAACTTCCTGTCTGTGTCCGGCAGCTGCTGTGGACACGTGGATCGCCGTCCGCCTCGTCCTCGGCACAAACCGGCGCACCATGTAGGGCAGCTACCCCCCCCCCCACACACACACACACACACACACACACACACACGCTGGAACCAATCCGCCGTCTGACATGATTTCCATTTACAACCTCTACGCCGAAAGAGTCGCGTCTATGGGAAAGAAAAACTGAATTCAAGGATTCATAAAGATCATAAATCCGTATTTTATTCCCAGTAAAATGTAAACATCATAGTTTATTCCCAGTAAACATTTTATCATTTCATGTAAACTCTGAGCTCCGAGGATTAGATGTAAAAGTAGTTCCGGTGGAAACTAGTTCCAGTAAAAAGTAGTTCCAGTAAGAAGTAGTTCCAGTAAGAAGTAGTTCCAGTAGAAAGTAGTTCCAGTAGAAAGTAGTTCCAGTAGAAAGTAGTTCCAGTAGAAAGTAGTTCCAGTAGAAAGTAGTTCTAGTTAAAAAGTAGTTCCAGTAGAAAGTGACTCCAGTAAAATAGTTCCAGTGGATAGTAGTTCAAGTTAAAAAGTAGTTCCAGTAAAAAGTAGTTCCAGTAGAACCTAGTTCCAGTAAAAAATGTAGTTCCAGTAGAAAGGAGTTCCAGTGAAAAAAAGTAGTTCCAGTAAAAAAAAAAGCAGTTCCCGTGGAGAGTAGTTCTAGTGAAAAAACAGTTCCAGTAAAAAATGTAGTTCCAATAGAAAATCTGTTCCAGTAGAAAGGAGCTCCAGTGAAAAAAAGTAGTTCCGGTAAAAAAAGTAGTTCCAGTAAAAAGTAGTTCCAGTGAAGAGTAGTTCCAGTAGAAAGGAGTTCAAGTGAAAAAAAGTAGTTCCAGTAAAAAAAAGTAGTTCCAATGGAGAGTAGTTCTAGTTAAAAAGTAGTTCCAGTGTAAAGTAGTTCCAGTAGAAAGTGGATCCAGTAAAAAGTAGTTCCAGTGTAAAGTAGTTCCAGTAGAAAGTGGATCCAGTAAAAAGTAGTTCCAGTGTAAAGTGGATCCAGTAAAAAGTAGTTCCAGTGTAAAGTAGTTCCAGTAAAAAGTAGTTCAGTAAAAAAAGTAGTTCCAGTAAAAACAATAGTTCTAGTAAAAAGTAGTTCCAGGTGATGTTCAGCATTGTCTCTAAACGTCTGGAAGTGAGGAGAGGAATGTTTCCTGTTCTGGTCTGATCAGGATTCTAGCTGCTCTGCAGTCCTGGACCTTCATCGTGACGCGGCAGGTACCGGCTCCAGAGACCAGGTCCAGGTCCAGGCCAGTCCTCCGGTTGGATCAGGAACTCTTCCTGAGTCCGTGCACTGGTTTCCAGTAGAGAATCATGTCCCCAGCATCCAGCCAATTAGTTGTCAGACGCTCCTCCAGTTGTTTTTCACTTGGATCAGTTACTTTTCCAGCTTTGTTGCAAACATCTTTAGATGCGTTTCTGCCATAAATTCACATTTTCTACAGCATCGCGACATTTTTGGAATTCAGGTTTTATTTATTTTATATTTTGTCTTCGGTAATTCTTGAAAACACCAAACAAAGTTGAGGTAATGTTGACATCAGCTAAAAAAAAAAAACATTTTTTCGTAGATTTACGCTTGGTGAGCCGTTCGATGGGAGGCTACAGCTACGACAACTCGGAGTCGGAGTCGAGCCACAGCTCCAGGACGCGACGGCTGCTGCCTCAGGTGCCTCCGGAGAAGCTGGACGGCGTCACCCCGAGCATCCTGATTCGCCACGAACCCAACCAGGAGCTTCTGGACAGAGTCTCCGGTCCTCCTCCCCCACAGGACGCCACCCAGCGCCTGTCCGTGCAGGACGACGTGGACCCGGACAGCCTGAGCGACGCCAGCCGCTCCGATGACGGTCCGGTTCTGGAGAAAGCAAAGAAGAGTCAAACCGGGACGGGAATGACGTCTCCGGGCGTCGCAGCTCCTCAGATTAAAGTCCAGGACAAAGTGTGTCCGTCCACCAAATCCACCTCCTTCTATATCGGCTCAGAGGAGCATCCGGGCAAACCGGATCAGTCCCGCAGCGACAGGACACACGACCCCCCGTCCAAAACCCCCCCCACCACAGTCCTGATCCGACACCTGAGCGGCCAGGAGCCCAAGAGGACGGGCGTCAAACCCAACAGCTCCGCCCCGAACCTCCAAACGCAGGACAAGGACTCCGTCCCCACCAAAGACGCCTCGTCCTTCGTCCGGCAGGAAAGCTTCACCAAAGACCGGCCCAGCGACACCGTCCAGATGAAGAAGCTCCCCCACATCTCCAGCCACCCGTCCATCCGAGACATGGAGCAGAGGCGGGACAACGTCCCGGACGCACAGAGCTTCCTTCAGGAATCTGAGGGAACTCTGTCCTCCCTGGACATGAAGTTCCCCTCGTCCGGTTCCGGTCGCAGCTCAAAGAAAGGGGGCTCTTCCAGCCACGTGGACGACTCCCTCTCAGGTGAGTCCGACGTGGACACGGCGAGCACCGTGAGCCAGGTGAGCAGCAAAAACGCTCCGATCGGCTCCAAGAAGCGTCCGAGCATCAGCGGCCTGCAGAAGGGGAAGTCCTCGTCCAGCCCGTCCGTCCAGGAGAAGGGCCGGCAGCTCAGCGCCCGCGAGCGCCTGTCCGAGAAGCGCCGCAGCCAGACGCCGGCCGACGCTCCTGGGAAGGCCGAGGCGGCCAAACGCTTCCAGATACGCCGCAGCGCCGGCAACCGCGGCTCCCTGGACCTGTCCGAGAGCCAGCAGGGCCCGAACTGGACCGAGACCACAGCGTCCGATCACGAAGTTTCCCGTCCGTCCAGCCGCACGAAGAAGCTGGTGGCGCCGCTTCAGAAAGAGGACAACGGAAAGACCCCGAAGACGGCGGCGCAGCAGGTTCTGACCCGGTCCAACAGCCTGTCGGCGCCGCGGCCCACCCGGGCGTCCATGCTGCGGCGGGCGCGCCTGGGCGAAGCTTCGGACAACGATGGCGCCGAGACCGACCGTGCCTCGCAGAGTTCGGACCACGTCGCAGCGCCCGGCAAAGCGTCCGCCGAGGGGAAGAAGCTGTCCAGGCTGGACATCTTAGCCATGCCCAGGAAGAGGACCGGTTCCTTCACGACGCCCAGCGACAACGAGGCGTCCGGCGCCGGCCGCGCCGCCTCCAACCGCAACGCCGAGTCAGGGGTCGCTGCCAGGAAGACGTCGGTGGGAGACGCCCGGCAGGCGTCCGGGAGAGGGGGCGGGGCTACAGGAAAACAGCCGCTGACCCGAACCCGGTCCAGCGGAGCCAAGTACCTCGGCAGCGGTGAGTCACAAGCAGCAGGGTGAAGCCTAGAAAACCAAAACCTGCAGTTCCCCTCTCCTCCACTAGGAGCTGCTGCAAAACAGAGCCAATCCCCATAGACTCTCATAGGGCTGGGACGACGCGAAATACGTCAAAGATATCTTTAGATCGCTACTAAAGCAACAGAAAAACACAAAAAAAAGTCGCTATTATCAATATTTATCACGGTATTTTTTACTGTCAGCGCCACGGCCTTAATAATGATAATTATATCGTTTGCAGCGTCCTGTAAAGCAGTTAGCTGCTTAGCTAAATGGCTAACCGTTGCTGCCCACGGGGCTCCGGGTGTGAGATGATGAGCTGCTGAAGACAAAAATGAACCCTGGAGCAGCCGAGATGCGGCACACGGACCTCATATGAACTGACCATAAGTTTAAAGATGTCATGAACTTCATAAATGAAGGTGAAACATTTTTAGGTGGATTCAGTAACACTGTAACTCATCAAACCAGCTACATTGACAAAATAAACATTTTATAATGAAACTAAAACAAATTTCGGTATTTTATATGGAAGGAATATAGGAAATATAATTTTTTGTTTTATTATTTCTATTATTATTATTATTAATTATCAATACATGTTATTTTCTAAAAATATTTAGATTATTTTCAAATTATTTTTTATTTAATAGATTCATAGATTTCTTGTACTGCATCTTTTTGTTGAAAATAATCAATAGACTTATCGATTAATCGAAAAAATTATCGATAGATTAATCAAAGATAAAAGAATTGTTTATGACAGCTCTCATTCTGATATATATGTTACACTGTAGAATTTGGAAAATGCATGATATATTTGAATTTGATCACTAATCTGATATCCTTGTTCATTTTTAATGCAGGCCATTGATTGGGAGTTTTCTTGTTGCTTTGATCTTGAAGCAAACATTTTACTTGACTACCTGTCTCCAGATTCTAAATATTTTTTATGTAGATGAAAAAATGCAAAAGTGTTTTCCTCATGTAAAAATGACAACTGAACCACCAGTACATAGTGCGCATGCTGTGATGGATGGACAGACAGAGGATCCTTCGTGGCAAAGAAGCGTCAACTAACGTGGCGAGGAAAATCATTTCAGGTGTACCAGGATCTACCGGCAGAGATGAAAAGTAAACACGTTATGGGCTATTATACCCAGCTCGACTTATTGTCACTATCAATGCGGTTAAATACATGTACAATAAACGCATCAGAGGCAACAGAAGCTGTAGAATCATATTTAGTTTTTTGTATGTCTTTATTTATGTATTTGCTCATATACAGTACGGTTACATTTTGTAGTGTTTGCTTGAAACAGGGTAAATTGACATCTTTGACATGTATCTCCTCCCACAGTTTTTAGTTTACCCCCACAAATAACACATCCAAACGTCCGCCTCGGACAGGA
>JBAJHY010000023.1:205097-216261 GCA_037177095.1 Craterocephalus marjoriae | reverse complement strand
TTTCAACCCCTCATATAAAGGTCAGAGAGCAGACGTCAACAATCTAGGAGGGGATGCACTGATCCAGGTTGCATTTGACTGAGTGTGAATCATAACTGCTGCAAGATGAACTTGGATCTTTTTCTCTGTAGGTGTCTAGCTCCACAAAATGCACTTTTTTTGTTTTTAAATCACTTGCTTGAGTTCAGTCACTACACTTCAGTTCAGTTTGACCCACCGTGGTCCTCTCTGTCTCTTTGTTGTAGCTGTAAATATTACGAAAAGTTATTTCCACAGCTTCATCTGCAAAATTGGCAAAAAAAGGACCAGACATGTAGTTGGCATAAACCCTAACTTTCCCCTTTTGCACTACCGTAACTACTGCATCACCAACGGCAATTCACAAGGATTTCTGGCTCTAAACAGTGAACTTAGCTTTACACTGTCACAACAAAGTGGATGTCTGATGCTTTTTGAAAAAGTTAATGTTTGATTATTTTTGGTGGAAAGTACTAAATGTACTCTGACCTATGCAGGTACATTTTGCATTCCAGCTGTGGACATAAGCGATGCGGAGGATCACTTCTTTTCAGGTGTGACTTCACTGTCAGGCAAAACACCCTGTTATGGAGTCTCGGGTCTGGACCAGTTTGGGTTATGTCCCCTCAAAAATTCTTAGAGTTGAACAAAGTAGTGTAGCTGTTCTATAGAACCGCTGGAATCAGGATATAACAACTTTATTTTTACACCCTTAAATCTTTTTTACACCATTTAGACCTGAGGCACACACTGGGAACTGAAACATTTGTACGTTGCATCGGATCTTGACGGGTTGACAATAACTTTAAAATATATAAACTCAAAATTACTCATGGTTAACTTTTTAGCATTTCCCATCATTTACTGAAGATTAGTTAAGGTTTAAATTGATATTTTCAGCATAACCTGATACGTTTAAAGCAGAGAAGAGCTTGACTGGGAAAATGTGCAGTTACATTTAAGATGTTCAGACAACTTTTAACTGGGACCATCAAAGTTAATATTCAAATAAAAAATGTTAAGTTAAATGTAATCAAATTATCTGCATCTTTAAAAAATACATTAAAAAATTTCAATGTTTTTCAACACATACTTCTTTTGTTTGATTTATATGTATATAAAAATAATATGGAAGTTTACGATGTTGTGAAAATAATTAATGCCAGGGTACATTTCTAAATCTTTTAAGCTTTTATGGAGCCCACAGACACACCTGAAGTCAACAGAGTGAGACATGAAAGCAGCATGAAGACAGAAAAGTGATGGGCAGCAAACTGGAGGGAAATGGAGACAATGATGAGGAGGCATTTCTGCCAGTAGAGGGCGACACACAACCACACTGATGGAGAGAGGATGGCATGTGGGCCTAAACAGGGGGATGTCATTCCAGCCGGGGTCATCCCAGTAGCCCTTTCCAGATTATTGTCCCCTTTTAGCTGGAGCTTAACTCCCTGGTGGTCTAGTGGTTAGGATTCGGCGCTCTCACCGCCGCGGCCCGGGTTCGATTCCCGGTCAGGGAACAAAACTTTTGGATTGAAAACCTTGATCAACTATATTTTTTTCACAACTTTATTTGTCAGAATAACTTGGATAATGCCACAAGTCAAAACTGAAAACTAAAGTGTGTTCTTAACTAAGGGGTGTTGTCAGAGATGGAAATATCAGAATCTGAAGCGGATGACGGTTGTACATTTGCATGCAGAAGATTCAAGACAACCGTAGGGACAAATCAAACAAAATTGAGAGCCACACATTAATAGAAAATACTGACGCTCCTCTCTGGAGGCATTCTATGATGAGACGAACCTGCATCGCTGTCCTCCAGGAAAAACTGCACGGCCATCTGAACCTTCCCTGACGGATGCAGGTCAACCCAGAACTCTGCACGGTTACTGGTTTTGGAGCTTTTGCAGCGTTCTGCCAGCACACACACGCCTACAGTGACCTTGGCCAGCGGCTCCTCTGTGCTCTGCATGAGGACCACTTCAAGGACACGCCCCTCATGGATGTGAGCATCAAAAGTGGCCTTCCAAGAGGGATACATGGTGGGCTTCCTCTGGACCAAGGTCTTCCCTCGCTCTGTGAGAGACAGTTTAGGCCGTTAAACCAGAGACATCTCCTGCTATCTGTGTTAAATGACAAATGTACATAAATCCATCTGTACGTACCAGTACTGACAGACTCCTTCATCCTGACGGCACAGATGGGAGGGTCAGTCAGAGGCGGCAGGGCGCCTGCGTCATAAGTATTGAGGGCGATACGAAGGAAGGGTGCCATGGTGACGGCTCACCCAGGCCTCCTAGAAAAACACAGACAAACAGTTAGGACAAAGACAGACAAAAAGAGTCCCACGCACATATTGTGGTGTTTGCATTGCTCAAGTTCTTTACTTAAAACGAGAAGGAAGAGCGTCTACAGCCAGTAGCGCCCTCACATGTCGACGACAGAGGAAGTAGAGGTTTCCACAAGTTTGGAAACTACCGACCCTACTAGTAAGGAGGGAAAAAGACTGCAAACAAGAGTCAGATGAATCAGAGAGGGGAAGAGGGAAATCCAAACGAACAAATCAGAAAGAAAGAACTGACTTCATGCAACTTTCATTCTTAAAGATATTCCTCTTTTTGCGTTCGGTGGTACTGGGACGCATTCATTTTCACATTTTGCTGCTAGACATTGTTTTTAGCTATTTTTAACGGCAGGATGTTTAACGAACCAAGATGCGAAGCTCATCAACACATCTAGCAGAGCTTATTCTAGTAGTTTTCTCACATTAAGTTACCCACACAACACACTAATCAACACACAAATGAGCACATATGCACTACAAGCCTCTGCTTGATAATAAACAGGTTAGACTAATCACACTTTTTATGTGAATGTTTCTGCAGAACGTTACGCTTGACTACACAGAGCATGATCATCACCGCTCCCACTTCGAACTGATCAGTGTCAAAGAAATACTTCCCCAAGAACACACAAAAAGATTTAGATTGGAAAAAGAACACACTGTGCCACCCAGATTGACCAAAACGTGCCGTTCCAAGGGTTGTTAACCGGATCACGTACCTGCAGGAGAATCCTTCATCAGTCTAATAAACATTAAAAGAAAAGTTACAACCTGAAAAAAAATGGGATAAGTGCAGAAAATTGTCTCTTTCTGAAATCCTGGAGGGATTTGACCTCATTAAACATTAACTGACCCAAAAATCATTCAGGAGTGTCCAGCCTTGGGCCTTAAGAGCTTAAGTCCTGCAGGTTTTAGATGTTTCAAGTCTAATGGCTTAAGTGCTACCCAGGCATGTTGACCCATTAATCTGATTCACATTAATGCAGCAGGAAACATCCAAAACCTGAAGGACAGCGGCTCTTGTGGACTGATTTTGGACGATCCTGGTGCAAATTATGGACAGAGAATACATAATGAGAAGAGACACAAACCTTATACTTGGCACTGCTGACCAGAAGACGGCCTTCCCGCAGCCAGCTGACAGAGGGTTTGGGGTTGCCGAAGGCCATGCAGGTTAAAGTGATGCTCCCCCCCTCCTTGGCCTCGACGTACTGAGGTGGTGTGTCTGTGAATGTGGGGGGGGCTGTGGGGAGAAGGAGATTGGACAAACAAATAAATGTTGGTAATGTTTTAGAGCAACATAATTTATATAATTTGTTCTGAAACATCCATGTGACAAACTATGCAGCAGCTTGGTTTAGTCCTGTAACGCCTGTTGTTAGAGGAAAACCTGTGGGCTGAGGTAACTTTCAAATAGAGATGTATGCACATTAGGGGTGTCACGATCCCGATTTTTCATCGTAATCGATCAAAATTACGACCAGGTCTCGAGCATCGAAGACAAGGAGAGGATCGACGATAAACTTTGTTAAGTGCGCATACGCTACGCGGCCATGGGAAACACTACAACTACCACACTCACATGCAAATAAAAAATAAAAAATATATAAAAAATGTAGCACTTGACATAACGACATCGTTGACCAGCAGTCCGCCTGTTCATGCTGTATCCTACTCTTTGATTTCATGCTTGTGTTGTTCTCTCAAATGTAAGTCGCTTTGGATAAAAGCGTCTGCTAAATGATAGTAGTATTAACTACAAATTCTCATTTACAATGACGACCTGGGCCAGAGCCGAAGATCACACAAGCCACAATAATTTAAAACAGAGTCTAAAACAGACTATAAAAATAGAAAAATACAATACACAGATCCACCAGGCTTAAAAAGGACAGGCCTCAAAGAAGATCAACACTGTTGAAGAAACCAAACCTTGAAACCTTGTTTCAAAGTTTGCATGTGAGGAGATGAAAACAGATCCAACAGAAAATGTTTTAGCCACAGAGTCATTCATTTGGAATTTCAAAAGCGCATGAAAAAAGTCGCTGGTTTGAACGTGTTTCAGTTTATTTTCACATTGCTTACCATCGAGTCAGCCACATGTTTTTGCATAGGTCAACAGCAATCAGGGTAAATTTGTAGTTAGAATTTAATTGCCCATACTGAATATCTCATTGAGAGCAATGTAGGTCACCCTTTTTTGAGTCATGGTGCTTAGTCTTTTGTCACTTGAGACAGTTATTTTTAGCTGCTTTTTGAGTTTCCATGGTGGCTATTGGTGCCAAGATTGGGTGTCAAGCATGACTATGTCATAGGACAAGCAGGGGCTAAATATATGCCCTGTTGCTATGAATGTTGGTGATGCTTTTTGCAAATTGATCGTTACATTGTCTTACGAGTTTTATCCACACGTATATTGTTACTGACAGACATCAGATTATTTGCAAAGGAATCAGCTAGGATGAAATATATGGGTTTGCCTTGAACTGGGTTTTCTGGCTCTATTTAAACAGCTTGACAACATTTTTCCAGGTTAATTATTTTTTATTCAGACCGCATACACTGAAATGTATGGGGAGATCTTTAAGTTACCTTTTCAAGAATTTTCTTTGTTTGTTTTCCTCAGCTTTTTAATCTCAGCAGCATCCACAGGTTCAGATTCAGAAACAAATATTTTTGTTGAGACTGGGGTAAATGTTGAGTGGCATCCTGACTGACAGACAGCAGTGGGTGGGAGCAGAAAGGAGTCATGTTCAGTGTTTGCCAACATCATAGAAAACACATGCCTGCCATTCCATTTTAATGATGTTCTCCCCTACCAGAGGAGGGAACATCAATCAGATTCAAGCTATTTCGTTTGGAACATTTGTCTCTTTTTTTCTTGTATTTTGGGCTTTTTTTTTCTTCAGTTGTTCAAATTGGAGTTAGACATGGAGCAGAATATAACAGTACTATTTTCATCTGATGATGCCCTTACCTGTTAACGCTTTACAGTAATCTTCCTCTCAATGCCACAGCTCTGAATATAATTGTATTTCCCTTAGTTCCCTTAGTTTTGTTCATGAACAAAAAGGTATCACATTTTTCTCACACCGTATAAATCATTATCATAAATGAATGAATGAATGAAAATAACTGTAATGAACTACAATGAACTGGACTGAACTGGACCATGTCTGATAAAGTGCCGTGTAATGACTTTTGGGAATTGGTGCTGTATAAATAAAGCTCCTGAACTGACTCCATTAGGGGGGGGGGTCTAATAGTTGGTGTTCCACCGATTTATTCAAAATTTTACTTGGATTTCATGAATTTAATAAATCAATTTTAAGATTGATGTGAGGAAAACTATTTCGATGTAGACATTGTTATATTATGCATTAGGGATGTAGCGATTCACTCAAGCCACGATTCGAATTTCTTCTTGATTTTAAGTTCTCGATTTCGATGTTTCATGATTTTTTTCAAACAAAATTAATTTTACTTATTTGAATTAAACTAAATGAATTGTCTTTTTCTTATATTTGCCTTTTTCTCCCTTGTTCAAAAATGTGACCTTCTATTGCCTGTTGTACTAACAAAACTTTGCACTGAACAAGTAATTATTATAGATATGGAAATTATCACAAATCTTTTTATGAACAAAAGACATTTTATTTATGTCATCTGCATTGATGATACTGTTGCATTGCATGTAAATTGATTTTCCTTTTTTCTACATCGATTGGCATTTAAACCAGTTTGAATCGATTTGAAATCGATTTTCAAAGTGTCGTTACATCCCTATTATGCACACAGCATATATTAATGGCACTTCAGGGCCTCCATACTAATCATAAAATCTAGGTTAACTTTTACTTTCTCAAAGTCTAGAACAGATCAATCAACTGCCTTAAATGCCAGTGAAATGTTCAACTGTATTGATTGAAAAGGCAAACATAATTACTCAAAAATCAATGAAGGAAGAGACTAAACAAAGCTGGGTGATCAGTTTCTACCCAAACCGGTCCAGGCAGATGGCTGGCCATCCTGGATCCTCATGCTGGGTTTAGCAGGCAGAGGCAGAGCTTTAAGGGGTAATAATCACTGTGTATTTATTAGTTTCATCGTCTCAGTTCTTTTAGGTATCATGTTATCATTCGGACAGAGAGTTCATGAGTCTCCGTTATCTGCTGCTTCTCTCTGGGAGCTCCATCTTCTCCTCCTCCTGCAGGACCTCCGTCCCCTCGGCCCGCCTGGACTGTTTGACGCTCACATGCTGCTCTGCTGCGCAGCCGATAGAAATGCTTTGAATTGCTCTTAAATTGATCCTGAGGAAACGACTGAATGGACAGTTTGGTGTCGGTGGAGCGGCTGGAAGAAGTGCTGATAGCAACTGATTCTCATTTTATTTAGATTAAGCAGCCCTTCATACAAAAGCTTCGCATGGCTCGGTGGAGACACTCACACTGATATCTGATCCTGCAGCTCCCAGCGTCCGCGGGTGCACGCAGATCTACGGGACGCAGATCTAATTCCCTCACCAACACATGAATTAATAAGGACATGCAACGTCTCTGCTGGGAGCAGCGGCATGAGAAACGCTGCTTTCTACGTTTCTCCCCGTGGAAATAAATCATGGACTCCTTTTTGTTCCAACCTGAGGGCACAACCGGACCTCATGCATATTAAAACTACAAGAACAATAAGAAGCAGTGATAGCCCGCTAACATTAGAGGCATAACACAACTGCAGGCAGGCAGCGTTGCTCTAAATTACATGGCCTAATATATTTCATTAACGCCCCCCCTCAGAGGGCCCCTAATGGATGACAGCGTGGCATAGAAGCTTGTCTGCCAGGGACGCTAATTTGTTCCCTCACTTATTACGGCTGCTGCTCCTTAGAAGCGCCTCAGATTGAGGTTGCACACTTTAAAAAGTCTCAAGGAGGCTGCTGAGGCATGGCTGACCCACGTCGCCCTCTTTCATTCCTCAGTGATTCCTATCCTCATGTCGGGGGAAAATAATCCGCTCAGGGTTTAACCGGCATGCAGGCCGCCTGGCCGGACCTGGACCGGATGCAGGACTGCTCAGATCCAGGCCCAGGACCGCTGCCCCCGGCCGGGGACTGAGTCGGAGGCAGAGAGGAGTGTTGGAGCTAAACTCTGGCTGTTATTTAATCCGAGCGCCAACAGAGCGCTGCCGATCAGTAAAGAGCCTCACAATCAATTAACGCAGAATCCAATTATCCCTCCGCACACGTCCGGCCTTCATCATCCACCTTCAGCGCTGTCACACCAGCGGCATTAATCCTTTCTGCCTACACGCAGCCATCACGCCGCCCCGCGCCCCCCCAGCAGCCAGGAAAGCCGCAAACATGGGAGTACTCACGTTCGCAGGCGTCTCCTTTCTGGTGGAAGCCGGCCTTGCAGACACATTTCCCAATGGGCACCAGCCACTCGCCCTCGGCGCTGCAGTGCATCTTGGGGGAGTTGTCGGCCTCCTCCTCGGCGTCGTCCACGCACATCCCCTCCACCTCCACCAGCGAGGAGAACTCGGAGCCCGTCACCGTGTCCGGGAAGGTGGCCAGGTTCTCGATGATAGACCAGCACTTCTTGTAGTAGACTTTGACGGAGACCAGGGCGATGCAGGCCCCCACGTCCTGGAAGGCCAGGTAGAAGCCCCGCCGGGACAGGGGCCCGATGATGCGCACCTCCGTGTTCAGCTTCATCTTCCTCTCGCCCAGGTCGCCCTGGGTGAAGCTCTCGTCTGCAGCGATGGTGTCGATCTTCACGTACTGGTTCTCCCTCAGGCCCCTGCCCACCTCCGAGTCCGTCTCCTGGTAGTACAGGTTGAACGTCTCCTTGCACGTGCCCACCACCCCCGGCAGGCTGTTACAATCCCTCAGGGTGAATTTCAGCTCCACAAAGATTCTCTGGGCGTCCCTCTTCTCTATCCAGTTAGTCCGAAGCCAGTTGTTCTGATTGGGCTCCATCACCTGGCAGACCTGGTAGGTCCGGATGGGCGTGTAGTTCTCATCCAGCCCGCTGATCTCCTCCCACTGAAAGCAGACAGCACGCTTTTAGCAACGAACACCGGGGACAGACGCTTCGTCTCACACACATCTGGAGTTAAACTTCATGTTTTCTAACTTTTATCGGCCTGCCTGGCATTTTTTATCCAAACTTTCTGGCTCTTGGTTTAAGCGAGCGGCTGGCTTCAGGCCTTTGTGCTCTGAATGCAGAAACAACCTGCTTTTCTCCTGCAGCAGACTGTCCTTTAAATCTCCCACTGCAGCTGTCACACATGAAAATATCAAAACGGAAAATGCGCGCGTGTGTGTGTGTGTGTGTGTGTGTGTGAGGAGGCCAGTGTGCAGACTTACCCCGTTGGGAGGATAGGAGATCCACTCCAGCTCTGTCTGATGTGCTTTTGAGTCCAGCAGAATCACTGGTGACAGGAAACCAAGAAGCAGGGGGTTAAAAGTCGGAGGGGCTCCGGGCCGCGGGATTACCGGGGCCGCGCGCTGCAGCCTCTGCGGCCCAAACACCCTGACCCACTTTCTGTTCTAAAGCAGAAAACGCGCAATGAAGACTCGCTCACTCCTGCGGGACAAGGTTTAAAAATAAAACGAAATAAATCATAAAAGTGCGCGCGCGCGCGGCGGGCTGCGGTGGGAATCTGTCCAGGAAGGGTTTTACGCATCACGGAGGGAAAGGCTTTGTTGTCCGTAAAGGTCAGGGCAGATTTTGCTCCTGACCTTCCCCGCGCGCGGACATTTAGATGATAATGGAATATTTCTCCTGCGCTTTCCGGCGCGCGCTGCTTTTATGTCAGGCTTCCACATTTCGCAGCGCAGCCCGCTTTCTGCTGGAGACGCGGTCCGCGGCGCCGCGGCGGCGTCCGCAGAACAACTTCTTTTCATTCTCTTTCATATTTACTGTCCACTGCTCAGGCGGGCGCGCGGCCGCGAGGACGCGCCGGGAAAAATAAACATAATTCACCCAGAAATGATTCCGCTTTTATTTTTATGAATTTAGTTTTTTTAGGAGAGTGTGGGACATGGAAGCTCGCGGAACCCGCAGACCGCGCGGACTGCCAGCCGTCCACGCCACGCTGCGTGACCAGGCTGCGTGTTCCGGCTAAAAAGCAAACCTTTCACACTTCTTTCACCGATTCTCTCATCCAACCAGAATCCCGCAAATTAACGTTAAACCGAGCAGTTTTCAGCTTAAACCTGAAGCCGATTTATTTCCTCTTTCTCGCTTTGAAGCGGACCAACTTGAGATTTTGGGCTCCGCCTCGGACGGACTGTTTTCCTCGGTGAGAGCGGAGGAGGCAGAGCGGGGGCTCCGGAGCTGCGCGCGGACCGCCGGGCTCATCGGCACGTCGCCTGTCCGTAGGTAGCAGGCTTGTTACCACTGTTTTACACTAAAGCACGAGCGTGTGCAGAGTGAGTGCGCGAGCTTCTGCGTGGACCGTGTTTAATTGCCGTGCGTAAAAACACGGCGAGGTCGCTCAGCTGAGCCGCGGAGCCGCCAGGGCTTTTATCTCCTCAGTTATCTGCGATTCCAGGCGGAGAAAATGTGGAGTGACAGCAGGAAAAGCGGAAAGGAGCGCGGTCCGCGGCTCCTGGACGCGTCGCTCCTCTTTCTGCAGGACGTCTTCAATCGTGACGGGATAGACGAGAAAGTCCAAACTTTAACAACTTACCTTCCTTGGCATTCTGGGCTTCCCCGCTGTCCGCGTGCCAGCACAGATGGAGGTAGAATGTAATCCACAGACACGGGATGGACCAGGAGAGCATGGTTCAGGCTAGACCGTAACTCGCTTTGCCACCGTCTCGCTCGCTTCCCATTGACGACACTACACTGCTTCTCTGTACAACAATCTGCTGGTCCCCACTCAAATAGCGTCTGCTGCCGCGGGGCGGGGCCTCTGGCCGCGCGCCTGCCACTCAAAGAGACGGGCGGGGTGGCCGTCCAATAGGAGCGCCGGAAACCGCGCGTCAGAAAAAAGCAAGGCCAATAGTTCCTCAGGTGCTCCATCACTTTGTGTTTTGTTCCCTTCTTTTTTCTTTTTTGTCTCCTGATGGATCAGATCTCAGGATTTCATCAGGAAAAGGATCTTCCGCGTCTCTTCATCATCCTCTCATGTCACATCTTCATCCTGCTCCCGAAGTTTCTGCTGGAAGCCAAACATCCAAACACCGTTTATTATTGGAGGAAAAAACGTCCTTTCTAAACATGCACACGTTGAAACCACACACACACACACACGCACGCACACGCACACACACACACACACACAAATACACACACACACACGCACACACATACACAAAAATAAAAAAAATAAAAAATAACACAGGTTTATAAATGTGTAAATATAAGGTCATACTGAGGCGTCTGCAGCCAGGATCAGCTTTTTAATTTAATTTAATTAAATAAATCATTGAATTAAATAAAAAAGAAGAAGCTATAATCTCTGAGGGAAGGAGACGGTGAATATATTTCATTTTCTGGGTTTTTAATGGGACTTTAGAAGTGAGAAAGAAAGAAGAAGTTTGAGAAAGAAGTTTGAGGACCCCCTTGAAAACGAGATGTATCATCTCAAGGGATTATCCTCGTAGTAAGAACAATAAATAAATGTATAAGTGGAAGCACGTGATGATTTTATTCTGACTGCACCTCCGGCTCATCCTTTAAAACTAAAATCGCACAACCACTCAGAGCTCTAAATGTTCTCAAACTATAACCAAAAAACAGCCATGCTACAAGTACAATAGGATCAACTATAGTACAGAATATATAAAACTTA
>JBAJHY010000023.1:123364-136918 GCA_037177095.1 Craterocephalus marjoriae | reverse complement strand
GTGTGTACTATAGTATGTGTCATAGTATAGTATGTGGCATAATAAAGTTGTGTACTATAGTATGTGTCATAGTATTCTATGTGTCATAGTATAGTATGTAGTATAAAAAGGTTGTGTACTATAGTATTTGTCATAGTATAGTATGTGGAATGATAAAGTAGTGTACAATAGTATGTGTCATAGCATAGTATGTGGTATAATAAAGTTGTGTACTATTATATGTGTCATGGTATAGTATGTGGAATAATAAAGTTCCGTACTGTACTATGTTTCATAGTATTCTATGTGTCATAGTATAGTATGTGGCATAATAAAGTTGTGTACTATAGTGAGTGTCATAGTATGTGGAATGATAGAGTAGTGTACTATAGTATGTGTCATAGTATAGTATGTGGCATAATAAAGTTGTTTACCATAGTATGTGTCATAGTATAGTATGTGGCATAATAGAGTTGTGTACTATAGTACGTGTCATAGTATTTTATGTGTCATAGTAGAGTATGTGGAATGATAAAGTTGCGTACTATAGTATGTGTCATAGTATAGTATGTGGTATAATAAAGTTGTGTACTATAGTACGTGTCGTGATAGTAGAGTAAGTGGAATGATAAAGTTGCGTCTTATAGTATGTGTCATAGTGTGGTATGCGGTATAATAAAGTTGTGTACTATAGTATGTGTCATAGTATAGTATGTGGCAAAATAAAATTGTGGACTATAGTATGTGTCATAGTATAGTATGTGGCATAATAAAGTTCTGTACTATAGTATGCGTCATAGTATAGTATGTGGCATAATAAAGTTTTGTACTATAGTATGTGTCATAGTATAGTATGTGGTATAATAAAGATGTCTGCTACAGTATGTGTCATAGTATAGTATGTGGAATGATAAAGTAGTGTACTATAGTACGTGTCATAGTATAGTATGTGGTATAATAGAGATGTTTACTATAGTATGTGTCATAGTATCGTATGTGTCGTAGTATTGTATGTGGTATAATAAAGTTGTGAACTATAGTATGTGTCATAGTATAGTATGTGGAATGATAAAGTAGTGTACTATAGCATGTGTTATAGTATAGTATGTGTCATAATAAAGTTGTGTACTATAGCATGTGTCATAGTATTCTATGTGTCATAGTATAGTATGTAGTATAATGAAGTTGTATACTATAGTATGTGTCATAGTATAGTATGTGAAATAATAAAGTTGTGTATTATAGTATATGTCATAGTATTCTATGTGTCATAGTATAGTATGTGATATAATAAAGATGTGTACTATAGTATGTGTCATAATATTCAATGTGTCATAGTATAGTATGTGGCATAATAAACATACTATGACACATACTATAGTACACATCTTTATTATACCACATACTATACTATGACACATACTATACCATGACACATACTATAGTACACAACTTTATGATACCACATACTATACTATGACACATAGAATACTATATTTTTTAGTAATTAAGTGTAGATCTGGGCGATATGAACCAAAAATTCATATGTTGATCTCTCTCTCTCTCTCTCTTTCAACCAGAATTACGATATATCTCAAAATCCCTTTTTTGGTCAAGTAATCAGTGACTGTTTTATTTAAAAGCTAAATGCATTTTAATTAAGGATCAGAAGCACATATGCAGTAAAGTAGATGACTGAAATTAAAGCAGATGTATATTGAAATAATGAAAAATACGTAATACGATAACCATAATAAAAACATAGCTGTCCAAAATGCCAAAAAGATACTTTTGACTCAAAAACTATTGATATAAACGATAATCCCTAATTCTGTATATAATGTGAAAAAGTCTTGATACATTTGAAAATCTTGATATTCCCTTGATTAAGCAGTTAATTGTTTGTTGAGGGTGTTAATATGTAGGCTGTTATGGGGATTCAGAATCAAATTCGTTTTAGTTTAGGTTTTTTGTTGAAAGCCATTTACAACATGAAATGGATGCAAGGAAAAAATGTATTAAAGACATGTAATTGTTTATAAAATGTTTTGGGTCAAAGTTAAAAATAACAGAAAAAAAATATTTTAGTATCTTATGGATGGGTACAGTTGAAACATGTGTTATGTTATTGTTTTGTTTTTGTCTTGTTAAAGCGTCTGAGTGTTTCTGAAAAGCGCTATATAAATCGCATTTCTTATTATTTTTACATATCACAACATAGTACAACTTCTTCCAACATGTTGTACCATAATACCATAAATCTGTGAACCTGCCCCCTATGACTGCATGGTCAAATCCTAAATGACTAAGAATTTTGTGAAGGCAACTAAATTCAAAGTATTCTTTGAAGACTTATATTTTAATTTTGAATACAGATTCTTTGTGCTTTCTCTAAAATCTTTTTTCAGCTGCCATGACTGTTGTAATCGGGTTTGAAGGCAGTGCTAATAAGATTGGCATTGGCATCATCAGAGATGGTGAAGTGCTTTCCAACCCAAGACGGACCTATATAACACCTCCCGGTCAAGGCAAGTTCCTTTAAAAACACTCTGAAGACTGTGCCCATAAGTCAAAATTTAATCTAAAAGTCATTTGTGTGAGGCTGACAGCATGCTATTTAACACATCAGGGTTCATGCCGAGTGAGACAGCAAGGCACCATCGATCTTTCTTACTGACTGTCCTTAAGGAGGCGCTGGAGCAAGCAGAGCTGACACCTGCAGATGTTGACTGTGTCGCGTACACCAAAGGTAACAGAAAAGCAGGAAATGTCCATTACTTGTTGTGAAGAGGGATGGCATTTGCAAACAAAACCAAAAATAACATAGCTTTGCATTTTATTATTATGTTACTTTATCTATTATAATATACATGCTATAAAAGTTATACCTTTAAAAACAAAACTCTGAACTATTGATTAAATTTGTAAAAGTTAGTGACCATCTTTATTTTTTCCTCCTGAACCATCCCTCCCTCCCTTACATGTATGTGCTGAAATTTTGCTAGCATTTTTCCCATTAAAATAGGGGGGCATCTCTTTAAATGCCATCTTTTTGTTTGTTTAAGAATCATGTATTGGAGAATTTACTCCAAGCAGTTTTTTTTTGTTTGTTTTTTTTTCACACCAAAGTTAGGTAGTTTTTGCAACAACAAAAAAAAGAGTTTAGTTAGTGAAACATTAGTGAACTTCACCGTCTCATTTTTCCTCACAGAATGTGATGTTGCCTGTTGGAATGTTTAGACATACCAAATGGCATTGTCCTTAGTGTGATTCAGAGCCCCATCCAACTCAACATCCAAATATGGTCCTATTTTTCTTTATTGAGCTGCGAGGGAGGACCTCCCATTGCTCAGATGCTAGCATGTTCTGTGTGTCCTCTTCACACAGGAGCTGTAAATACAGGCGGCGTACGACACTATCTTAAAATGATCTCGACTCCAAAAATAACAAAAGTCTTAACTTTAAGCCTGCGTAACATTTCCCAGAGACGTCAGTGTATTTCCAAAGAATGAACAAGCTCAATTAGTCATCCAGGACAAAAACAGCATGAACTAAAAGTGGTTTTTTTTGGTATTCAGTTTCGCTATTGTGTGACGGGCCATTTCATTAAGCCAGTCATGAATTTGATTATAGAGATTGTGGTTGTTAAAGGACATAGTACCAATATAAATGTAGTTTAGGCTAAATTATATACATCTGGTTAGAATTTTATGTCATTGGTTAAATGTGTTGACAGCAAAATAGTATGTTCTTACCACTGGAACAAATAAATTTAAATGAGGAGTTTAATATTTTTGAAAAGAAAACCAAAATGAATACAGGCTCCTTCTTTGTCTTGATGACTATTGGATTTGAAGATTATTCTAAGGACCATTCTTTTGATTTTAGAAAAGATAAAACTGCTGGTTAATTGAACTTCGCAGAAAGAATGGGGGTATAAAACTATATTCGTAGATTTATTGGGGGGTGGTGGGGGGGAGATGGCAGATTTTCTTTTTTTTTTTCTTTTTTTTGGAGAGTTGCTGTAGTTTCTGGATTTATTTTCATATTTTTTAAAAAGATGTTAGGCAACAAGCAGGGCCAAGGGAGTTGCTACACCTGGCCAAGAAATAGCTAGTAAAGTTTTAACTTGTCATTTTGACAAGGCTATTTAGCAGTGATTGAACAGGAAATACAGTGCTAATGAGTGAGCTTAGGCAGTAAAATCAAAGAGACCTTTACACCTTTGTATAGATCCAAAATAACTGTTTCCTTATTTCATGGATTTGACAGATTATTCATTCAGCCCTGAGCAAGAAAGTAAATATGCCCATTTTTCAGAATGCTTAAACATTTGGTGCTCGTAAACCCCCTCCCCTCTGTACATTGTTTTTTTTTTATTTTTCAACAGGGTGGTTCACACAATCGTGCAGTGAGACTTGGAAACGTGCCTCCATCTTTAGTCCGCCGCCTCGGTCCATAACGCGGCTCGCCTCTGCGCGCTCAGGCACTCACTGACAACAAAACTGCTTCAAGCAGCAGGTTCACTGCTTGCCTTCCAGCTCCCCCCGAGCTTCATGGGTTGACCCGCAAGAACTTCAACACGCCTCCTCTTTATCCTCAGCACAACCCCGTGACCCCCCACCCCCCACCCTTATCCTACTGCCCCGGTCTGTTTACTCTGTCTTCTTGCGCCACCACCAGCGAGATGGCTTATTGTGCCCCGGGCTTGTTTGGATGTGCAATCACAGCATCACCCTCCACTTTTCAGACTTGTGGATATATCAGCAAGTAGAGTGAAAGATACAGAAGGACTGGGGGGAGGGACAGAAAGAAAGAGGACAAGCAGTGCTGAGGGGAGAGAAGAGGGATCACCCGTACCAGCAGCAGAGGGATTCACCTGTCTCACAGAGGAAGGTGGACCCCCCTACCCGATCCATCCGGTTGCAGGGGGGCACCTTGCATAGCCTGGAAGGCAACAGGGACTATGCAGCTGGGACTGGTGGCGCTGGCAATCATCTTTCTCAGCTCCATGGGTCACAGCGATGTTCTCAAGCTCTCCAAAGCAAGAAGGCAGAGACGGGGTGAGTTCTCACTTTGTCAGTTTGTCCTGTTTGCGCTCGTTTCTTCCATTGGAGCAACGCTGCTTTTCATTTCTGTGGTCTGAGTCACTGCGGTGGACGTCTTATAAACATTTAACAAGCAGAGTAAAGATAACATTTTGTTTATTTTCCCATCATTCATATTTGTTTTTTCAAGCCGGGTTAAGTTAGGTTACAGTGTCTCCCGAACGGATCATCTTTCCTCCTCCTTTAAGATAATGCCTCTCTTAGTTTATGTAAAACCTTTATGGGTATTAGAAATGTTTATACGGGGTCTTTTGATGCATTCACTCTTAAAGCCATTCCTCTTTGTGTCTAGTTGTGTGGGCACACAACAGAGCGAGTACCTGACAGTTCCAAGCTCTTACTTGGATCGTGCTACTGATATTGTTGTAAGCATTTTTCTGACCTCACGCAACCACAAAGACGGCGCTCAGTTCAACTGTAGTATATCTCTGGCCTCAGAGCCTCGGTGCTCAGTGTTTCTGTCAGCTTTGATATCTGCTGCTGAGCTTTTCTCTGTAAAATCTAACATTGGGTTTAATATTTCTAGTAGCTATAACTTAATTTCAACTAAGTTGTTAGTATCAGTAATCTTAAATAAGTTCTATGAACTCAGGAAGGCAAAGTGCTGCAAAAATATAACCAACTTAACTGAGTTAAGCTGGAGAGGAACGGTGATGGTGGAGGAGCAGAATTTCCCACAATGCTTCACTTCTACATATTAACAACCATTCAAAGATAATTCACTGCATGAAACCTGAACTTCTACTTTTACTTTGGCAAATTAATAATAGCTGAAATTACACAACACTTTTTAAAAGACTTTTTTGTTTTCCCTCCTTCCACTTCTGCAGCTAACAGACAGAAAAACATGTTCTGGTCTCCATGTTGAGCTAAATCTGCAATAATCCACCATTCAGCATAATTTAGTGTATAAACATGTTCCTGCTCTTCCCTGTGTATAAAGCCAGTTACTATAATGTAACAGAGATGTAAAGGGTCTGACACTAGTTAGAGCAGAAGCTCCGCCCCCTCATGTCTTGATTCAAAACAAGTCATTGTTTTGAGTTAATTGATTACTTTAAGTAAGATGAACTTGAAATAAAACATTTCCTGAAGCATTGATTGTAGTGTATGTGAAATTAATTTTAAAAAGTTTCTCTCACAACCTCATGAACATCCAGTAAAATCAAACTGATCTAGTTTTGAAATCTTCAACAAACTAAAAATACTCTAGTTAACTGATTTTTTCAAAGCAGTAATTTTGCATGATTTTAAGAAGTAGCCATAACTCGTTAGAATTTACAGTGTAGGTTAAATTCTTTGGAGATGTTTGATGCTGCTACTTTTTAACTGTTTTCTTATTTTATTTTCAATGAGTATTGTCCTGTCTGGTCTCACATCCTCCTGATCTCCGCCTATTTTTTCTTTTTCTCCCTCACTCACGTCCGTACTTCTACAGATCGAGCATATTTAGTTTCTTTCTTTCCCCTCACTCACGGCCGTCCTCCTCCTGATGTCCACCTTACTTTTCTGTGTTTTTTTTCTCGCAATCAGCTTTAATATATTTATCTGCATTTTGCATTTTAAAGTTTACCGCTGCAGGTCGTTTGATACAGCGTCCTCACACACGCCGTTTTGCGTGATAGTTATCAGGCAATTAGGCTACGTCTGTTTTTCTCCTGCAACGATGCTAAAGGTCCTGTAACGTTCTAAAAACAAAGTCAAAGCACTAGTCTGCCAGACATAACCGCTACTTCATTTTATTGGCTTTTCGTCAGGGTCCGTCCAGAACGAGTTCTCGGTCCGGATCCGGCCCGCGGTCCGCCAGTTGGTGACCCCTGCTTTAAGGACTGCATCACACAAGAAAGCACGGTTTGCATTGCCATTCAGTAATCTGACCAATCAGATGATTCTTCTTCAAATTTTCAGGACGTTGTTGGGAGGAGAGAAAGTTGTCCCTTGTTCTAAATGATAAGAGCTTCTGTGGAGTCCTGATGTATCCAGTGGTGATGTAGAGGAGTGAGCCCTCCCAGACACAGGCGGTGAATCTGATGCCATCTGCACCGAAGCATCAATAACTCTTCATTAAAAACAAAGGAGTCTAAATTCACCATCTATGCATGAATCTACGGCTCACATGCTATCATCCGTGCACAGGGAGGCTAAAACCAACAGTCTGGCAATCTCCTGTATTCACTGAATTATTTTACATGCAGTCTTAAAGCCGTGAAAGGACATGCATGTGATGTAAAATCTCTGAACTCTGGCAGTGTGGGGCAGGATGTGGCGAGTGCATCTGTTTAAATGGAGCATGCAGTTTCTGTATGGAGGTGTCATGCATGGCTACCCTGCTCTCTCAAGCCCAAACCAGCCAATCTGCTATCCCAGCCTCACCTTCCCTGGATCATTTGCTGGCTAACACCTGATACTTTCAAGTCGCTAACTTACCGGCTGCCCACAATTGGCTTGCCAAATGGCCTGAGACCACCTATTTTGCAGGTCCCTGTTGTGGATCCGCTGAACCCCATCCAGGAGCAAACGCTGCCTAATTGAACCCATATGTTCTCCCAGAGTTCAGATCCCCCCGCTGGCCATGTCTACGGTTCAGGACCAAAATCGCTTAAACGGAGACTCGATGCGTGCACGGGCCCAGCGATCAAAGATACAGAGATGTTATTGATCACGAGGCAACAAGTCCGAGATAAAAGGCAGCCTTGTTTTCACTGGCCAGAAGAAAAATGGATGAATGTCCTCAGATCCTGCAGCGCATAAAAACAGCATAAATAACATTGCAGGCATGAAATCGACAGAGTCATTTCAGAAGATGAAAAGACGGGATTTATTTTAATTTGTCCGGTTTGATTGTTTATCTTGTCAGCGCAGTGTGTCCTGCAGCCTGACCCGATGAAAGGCTCCAGCTGGGCATCGGCGGCGCTTTCTGGGAGTCACGCACCTCTGGGGGCAGCGCGGCTCGCAGTAACCTTCACTTCTAATTGTAATTTATTTGGAGGTTGTTAGGGGAATTTGTAGCAACAACCCTGGGCATTGGATAATAAACAGACTCCCATTCTGTTGCTCTTTGTAAGGCATAAAATTGATTTAAGAAGTTGATGAAAGCTTTACAGTTGCTGCTCCAAATGCCTCCTAATGTGGGTCTTTACCGGGGGGGAAAAACAACATCCTGCACACATATCATGTGTTTTATGTTTCTGGCTGCAGAGCCGTGTCTTTGGCATTGACTACATAACAAAATCTGACTCCTTAAATTCTCTCCACTCAACCATGGAAATCACATTTTCTTAAAACAACGCAGAAGAATGTTGTTTCACCTGTTTCCACTCCTCTTTTCCCTTCAGGAAAGTCGTTGCTTTATCTATTTGCTGCTAGCTCATTTGAAAATGTTTCACAAAGAAAAAAATTTGGAGACTTTAAATATGTTTTGTTTTAATGTAAGACAAATAAAAACCAAGATGCTTCCCTTCAAAACCAGATTAATGACACTTTTCCACAGACGTGTGTTTAATGTCAGGCAATGCTTCCCAGGATGGATGAATCCACTTCAGCTGCTTTCCTGTCCAGTTTCATGCAATAAGCACAGTTACCACAACAGCTACAAAAAGGTAAAATAACTGGTTCATTTTCTGTGTGAGACACCATTTACGGACTTATTTAACCTGATCGTGTTACAAACATTGTGATCAGTTTAATGTGTGCGCTGTAAAAAGTAAAAACTGGTGAAATAACATGAAGAAAGTAACCATAAACCAAAGTAAAATCCATCATTATGACACAGTTTCTATTTTACATGGGACCTTTTGTTTTATTTAGGCTTCGTAATGCATAATGAAAGAGAATAAAAACAGTTAAAAAGTATGTGTAAATGAGACAGAATTTGTATTTAATTAATATAGTTAATGTAAAAAAAAATACATCACTAATAAAACATTTAATCTCAAATATGCTGCGACAGACTGGCGACCTGTCCAGGGTGAACCCCGCCTCTCGCCCGTTGACAGCTGGGATAGGCTCCAGCCCACCCACGACCCAATTGGATTAAGCGGTTCAGAAAATGGATGGATGGATGGATCTCAAATATGCTTTACTATATTAAATTAGTATCATAATAAACATGATCTTAGATAACGCTTCAATGATATTGTATTATAACAATCTTTCTACATGAGATGAAATATATATGTATATCTTCACGTATTTTCACAGTTACATGTTTGTCAGGTTATTTTAAAGTCTCGGTTTATTTCCATGTGTCTAATTCCATTACATTCTTGGTAGTTCACTGTATTGCAGATCTGCAGGAAGAAACTAAAACAATGCAGAAAGAAAATGTGATCACAGATATCTTTAAAGTGTGATTTCTCTTTTCTAAGTTTAAAACATTTCACTAAACTCCGGGCAAACTCAAAAGAAAAATCATGAAATGTTGCTCCACTGCTTCCCAGGAACCAGACCCGTTAGTTCCATTTTAATACAAAATTCCTAAAACGACTATGGCCATCAAACAGGAAGGATGGATTTAAAAACCGAAAACTAAAAAATCTGCATGATTGTGTTTTATCCGTTCAAAATATTTAGAATTTTAAATATATTTATTTTGGGGGGAGCAGGGCTCAGCCAGAGAAGGAAACCTCTTGACTCTGACTCCTATTATAGATAATTTCTGACAAACCAATTCAGGCCCTTTTTTAAAGTTATATTAATGTATTCACTTTTATTTCTGCAGTTATGTTCTGGGTTTCATTTTGGCCTTTTTTATTTCTGTTCATTTTTCCTGTTTTATGTATACTTTATCAACTACTATACTATATTTATCAAACTGGAAATACGTTCACGTGTTAATCAGATTAAAGTTGTCTCTCTGTTCTTCAGTCTTCCTCCTTTGTTTGGATATTTCAGTCTTTTAACTATTTCCTAGTTAGATTTTCTCTCTTTTCAGCCCGGAATGAAACACCCTTAGTTTGTGTTGGCATTGATCCAGAACCAGTAAACATCCGTTATAAGAGCAGAGCCATTTAACATGGGGCTGAAAAAAAGGCCAGTGTTACCACCGTTTTCTTTTCCTCTTCTCCTTTTGTAACTGCTGTGATTACTTATTAATATGCTTGTAAATGAATTCATTTTCTATGTCATTTCCATCTCTAATATGTAATATGTGATATAATATTGATCATGTGAGCGTTGATCTCTGCTTTGTTTAAACTAGAAGAACTCATTACTTTTTCATGTTATTTGTTTTGGATTTTCAGCCGAAAGTTAAAGGAAAATGGGACATTTCTTTTCTCTGAGTAGTTGCAGAAGTGTGTTAGACGAGGGGCTTTTCAGCGAGTACAACTTGGCTGAGGATAAAAGAACGAATGCCAGAAAGCCAAACTCCTAAAACATCCAAATCTTGGGGGAAAAATCAATAAATAAGGGAAACTATCATCAAATCAGCTTTTCGTTTGTGTAAGAATGACCATAGGAGACCATAGGAAAGTGTGCATGCATATGCATGAGCGTGGGAGAACTTCAAAAAGACCCACGAGTGCATCCAAACAGCCCGGCCTCTGTGGCAAACCTCCCATGGAGCCGGAGGAGAGGACCGAGTCGGCCTCACACTGCTCCTCCAACAAACGTCTGCGCCGGCAATCTGGAACAAATTGTGATCTGTCTCTTTCTGAAATTTGTTCATGCTGCCTGTGAAAACACGACGGAGCTGATCCGAGAATCAGAATGAAGGCCGCAATCCGCAGAAGTTGTCAACTCTGGAGTATGATCATTAAAAATGAGCTTTTTCTTTCTTGTGATAATTTAACAAGAGAATGAAACCGAGATGACATCGATCCTGTTTGCTCTTCCACCTGTTCTAATTCAGGAAGTGTAAAGTGAATGCTGAAGAGTTTGTGGGAGGAAAGTCAAGCCTGCCGCGTGATATTTCTATAAAAGAAGCTACGTGTGATATATCCATCAGGTCTAATGTCATTTCAGGAGCCCTGAGAAAGGCAGCATGCTGAGATGAAACTGCATTACCACATCCCACACAAGTTAGCGCCCAAAATGTCTCCCAAATGACTCGCAAGCCGACGCTCAACAAGCCTCTGACTCAGGGAGGAGATTAGAAGGAAGGTGTTAAACAAGTGGTTTCTGGGGAAATTATAGCACACGAAATATCCCTGGGACTGGGACTTCAGGATCCTCCTAACAAACCTCCAACTGCAGCCTACTGAGGCTCCATGACACAGACATTTCGTCTCATTTACAGACTTTTTGGGCCACTGTTGAGCGTCACAGACAGATTTTGGATAGATTTTCAGACAGATGAAACCTGAGTATGATTTCAATAAAGATCAAAACTAAGTTTCCTAGCAGCGTTGCATCCCGCTGGAGACGTGCAGGAAACATGGGTGTTGTGGAAAATAAAGTCAACCCTGCTGTTTCAGGTGTCGCCCTCCCCCTGAAGAACCCGGGTCTTAGGCAGTTACGTGCTTCGCCAAACCCTCCAGCTTGCTGATGTGCCTTGTTTGCTGTCAAGCTCTTACTGAACGGGTGGATTTAAAAGCCGTGCTTTCAAAGATCGGCCGCCTGCTGGGACCTAAATGACAATACGAGGGTGTTGAGAGGGAAGCTGTGCTCGGCTTTAAGCTGAAAGCTACATCACATACAGCTGAAAGGATCTGAGGGGGGATTACAGACCTGCAGCTTCGTAGAAAGATGTCAGTATTTGCATGTTTTGTGTGGTCATTAGGTGCAGGCGGAGCTCTTGGAACAGGTCTTTTATCTACGTGGGTCAGTCATTTAGAACACAGGAAAAGCAGCTGCTGGATTACGGTGCAGTGAAAAGGTCCAGGACAGGCGTCGGAGTAGCTGACAATAACGACAAAGACTTCATTAATGCCAGTTAGGAAACTGGCCTCTTCTTTTTACCCATCTGTATTTCCAGTAGACACTCGTGTGCTGCAGTGTGTTCCATCATCTGGAGACTCGATTCCCCAACCGCGTCAAGCAGCGATAGTTCAGATTTTCCAGCTCGAGCAGCCGACGCTCAAACGCCCAAAACGCGCTGCTGAACTGCTCGCCGCGCCTAGACGCGCATTTACATAGACTTTAAGGCTCATTTCTGCTCCCTGACGGACGTAATGTGGGGCGTCCGTTCCAAGCGTCTTCATGCGTCGCTGTCTTCATGCTTCCATGCGTCGTTTCTGTTGCTACGGCTAATCTCCGCTAAGCAGCAGTGCTGAGTTTATTATAAACTCCGCGATACAACGTTAGATTCAGACATCGATTGGCGGCACAAACGCGCTGCTATTAAGTTGTTTCTAACCACCAACACACCGTGAACACTTGTAGAACTTTATTTCTAAAGCTTGTTTTTTTCGCCGTCTTCATTCTTCTTCTATGGTTTTCCTCTTCCTGATACATTGATTATATTTTTCATGGCTTGCTCTACTGCACCCACTGTTTAGCTTTTTTTGGTTGTTAATCATTTAAAGCTTGACCCATTGAAAAGTGGGGAGAAAACTCTTCTTTTGGGAATCTGAAGTCTTTATTTGGTGCTTTAACAAAATATGAAAAAAGGGAACAAAAAACATTTTTGTATATTTACCGTTTATTATTGTGACATACATCAAACTTATTGCAGGGCATTATTGCACAATTATTGTATACACCAAAGAGCAGAATATAGGTTGCAGATTCTGTGCAACACGGTTTTGAGCCAAGGTTTTACTATAAAGACATTGAAGAGTTAAGACTAACTAAACTAAACTGTCTTGTGTTTATGAGACACTTCCAATTCTTTTAAAGTTGTTGGAAGTCTTTGAATTATATGTTTCCTTTGTTTGATCCTCTCTGTGGTTTCAGGTGACATTCCACTTCCGAACCCAGCTATGTGACGATGACCGCACAGTCATAGATGACAGCAAAGTGGTGGGGACGCCCATGGAGATAGTGATTGGCAACATGTTTAAACTGGACATCTGGGAGACTCTGCTGTCCTCCATGAGGATTGGGGAAGTGGTCGCTGAATGATCTGGGTGGAAAATAAATGGTGAAGACTGAGGCATGTGCAAATGTTAGGAGTCATTCATCAGTCTCGGATGAATATGTTCCCTTAGATATGGCTGATTAATTATAACAGTCTTAATTATAGTTATGCTATGAGACCTGCTGCTGATGAGAGAAATATTGACTGTATACAGTGGATGCATGTAATTCTGTTGCTTTATATTCTCCTATTTTAGTCTGCTTTCTCAGGAGCCATCATAGTTTATGAGTGGTTTATAAGAGTTATGAATGTTGTATTCCTGCCAGCCTCTCTTCAAACAAATGAATACTTTCGTTCAGTTTAACTAGCAAACTCCAGATCTTTGCACATGCAAAGCAAGATTCAGCCTCCAACTGCAGGTGAGATGTTGTACTTTACAAAATGAGTTATATCTGATAATAATTGAGGAGTCAAATTGATCTTTTCAACCACAAAATCTAATTGTTT
>JBAJHY010000022.1:20201115-20218803 GCA_037177095.1 Craterocephalus marjoriae | reverse complement strand
ACAAAAAACTGAAATCCTTTAAAACCAACTAAGCATTGAGCACTGCATGAACTCTGATTGCATTAAATGTTTTTATCGGCCGGTTTTGCAGCTCGGCCTGCGTGCGTATATGTTACTTTCTGAGCGCTGCAGAAGATTCATGGTGATTTATTATCGGTCCGTGGGACATAATTTAGCTGCAGGTGGGATCAGAACAGGCATCACCGGGAATTTCCTCCTTTTGCAGAATTAAGAGGCGTGACAACGATGGCTGCAATCTTTGCTGCTATATGTTGTTTTTTAGATCTGACTGGAAGTTTAAAGCATTTAACCGTGGGCTTCAGGAGAGAGTGGTGCACAAATAATTGCCTTTTAAACATTTTTCAGCTTGATGATCACTGTTTGATGGTAGAGCAATCAAAAGTCTTACAGAAATCAGGAATGGAGGGTTTGTTTTATCCTTTTTTTTTTTTCTCTCTAAAAGCTGATTATTTGTCTCTAATATGGGCATAGAGGCTCCTGCTACTCTGACCAGGTAACAAACCTGCATCCTAATAAGAAGAAGTTGTTTTGCAGAAATGTTAGTGATGAAAATGGTGAAATTTAGACAGAGAAGAGTAGACGGATCACGTTTGAAGAAGCTTTTTTGTTGGTTTATAAGCACAGTATTGCAGCTTTGACTATTACTGTAGGACATGATCTCTGCAGACTTCCCTGTCAGGTCGGTCTTTGTGTTTATTTGCATCGACATGTTTGGGTTATGGGTATGTGAAAACAGCGTCTATTAGCAGTTATAGTATAAAAAGTTAGTTTATTAGTTTTCACACTCATGTTTGAAGTAAATAATGTGAAATGAGTTATCCAGTTAAATCTGATCAGTTTAAGTCGTTTTACCTTTCTAATCACCGAAATAACAGAATTCCTCTGAGGAAAGCGTTTCCCATCGAACTGATCGACATGTTTAATGATTAACGGATGGATTAGTGCAGCAGAAGGCTGATGCTGACCAGCAGCCCTCTTTGTTTATCATCTTCCACAGAAAAGGAGGTAAAGATGAAGAGCTTCTCTGAAGCCTTTTCAGTCTGTTAAAGGAAGCAGAAAGTTTTATGAATGTTTTTATGACCTTACTGGCAGGACGATGCACACACACACACACACATGCACACACTGCCTGCATGCAGATCTCATAGCTTCCAGCGAAATACCAACAGCATGCTTAGTTGTGCGGGCGGCTTTTCCACAGAACTGTCCTTTCATTATTGCTGATATCTCCCTTTCACTTTTCATCAAACACAATGCAGCTCATGAATCATTACAATGTTGCACTTTACCGGTGTCAGAGCACAGCATGTGTATGATTTTGTGATTGGTGTACTACCCGAAAACATGAACATTACAAAGTACAACTGCTTGTGTGAAGCACATGATAGCTGGTAACTGGATTATGGTCCGACTGTAGAATTTTGTCACTTGCATTTGTTTATTATAGGTATACATCTCCCAGTTCTAAATACCTAGAAAAACATGTAAATGTGTGTATTAGGCTCCTGACTTTTCTGGCCAGGGTGAAAGCATCCTTTTCATACAGCTGTCTGTGAGGTGCATGCAGCTGCCCATTGGGCCTGATTTGAGATGTGTGCCTTTACAAACATGTGATACCGGGGTGTAAAACTGAAAAAAAAAAATTAAAACAACACTCAAAGAACAAAGTGTATGTGTCAAAGGGTAATTTATTTTTCCACACATAAAAAAAACACAGACCTAGGTAAATCGGTTGTTTACTTTATGTGACTCAGAATCCCTTTACTTTTGTAAATGTGAGTGATTCTTCTGGTAAACATGATAAAAGAGAAAATCCTTATGTTCACCTTACGTTCAGCCTTCACAGATATCTAACGAGACAATATGCAGCAACCAAACGAGAAAGTAATAAGAGAACCGGCTCCTTCTCAGTCTCATTTTTTCTCACATTTTCCTTTTCCATCTCCGTTCTTCAAACACCATGACACATGCTCTACCAGACCCGCAGTACCTCAGCCGCATCGAGGAGTTTCTGTGTGGCTACTTTGATGGGTTTCGGTTAGACCCGAGCTACCAACAGCTCTCTACGAATCTCGTGTTCTACACGTGGGTCGCAGTGTGGGGAGCTGGAATCCCGGACGGGACGCGGCCGTTCAACGGCAAGCTCCTGGACTACGTGTCCAAGATCAAGCGACAAGCGGTCATGCTGGAAGCGCAACACATCCCAAGCGCGATCGTGTACTCTCGGCTGCAGCTCCCGTACAAAGAGGAGACGGCTCTCTTAGCGAACTTTGCTGATGAGGGGAACATCGTGCTGCTGTGCCTCGAGGACATAACAGACTCCATACCACCAAGCTCCTACTTTGCGAACTACACTGCCGACTTGACCTTGATGGACCACTTGCGTCTGGCCGTGATCAACCACGCTCCCGCAGTGCTGAAGGAGCTGCGACGCAAGGCCTTGTGCGAGTGCAAGGACCGGTACATCTCGTTCCTGGACGGGAACGGAGGAAACGCTATCATGTACACGGACATGGATATCGTGTTCACCGCGGACAGGGTGCCAGTGGTGTGCGCAAAGAACGGTATGTGCTCCTACCCGGAGCCCTGCAACCTCTTCACTCGCGGGAATCTGCCGCGTGTGAGCCTCAGTCCAGAGCTCCTGAAGAAGATAACAGATCACTCCTGCGTGTTTGAGAGGGGCTGGGAAACCGTTGCCGAGTACATCTTGCATGGCAAAGCGTACGACGTGGCCACTGCGATCGCGAGGGAGCTTGGAAGACAGTACGAGCCTTGCGTGGCAAGGGGGGAGAACTGCATGCTGCTGGTTGCGTACTCCTCGATACCCTTAATCGTAGACCTGCACAGGCAGGACACGGAGTTCTATCGGGGAAACCACACTCTGATATACTTGCAGCTGATACCGTACATGAAACACACGAGGGATCACACTTGGGTGCGCTATGAGGTGTCGGGCTCATGAAGGCTGTTAGGGGTTTCGGAGAAAAGAGATAAAACATGCAAACCTAAGAACTTACATTATTTACTTGTGTGTATGCACAGTGCTTGTTAGTTATAGTTAGCTATAAAAGGAAAGAAATATCTATGATAAGGTACTGGTCCTGTCAAGACAATAGACAGTCTTACCCAACAGGAGCTACTCTCCAACACACACTCTCACTCAAGCATGCTCTGTGTCCCATGTATCCACGTAGTTTCAATAAACAACCATGAGAAGAAAATGTGTAACGATTGGTTTTATTCATCCATTCATTTATTCGAACAACACGATTGTAGTAACATTACTGCTTTTAGTTTGTCACATTTATCAGGTCTCTTGACTCTTTTCTCCTTTTCCCTTTCACGTTTCCTCATGCGTCTTTTATCACCACCGATTCTGACATGCGAAATAGGCATGTCCCAAAGACTCGTCTATGGTGGGCCGGGTATGGGACAGAGCATCTAATCAATGAGGTCTCTCGAGGCTCTGTCTTCCCAAGGGGCTTCAGGTCCACTGTCCGGTGGCTGGGAGGCTGTTGACCTTGAGGGGTAATGTTCTGGATCGATGAAAGGACAACTTAGAAGAGATCCTGAAACACTGATGATTTTCAGCAATGAATATCAAAGAAAGTACTCTCACACAAAGTGAAGAGGCACTGTTCTCATACACTATGCAGAGAGAGCGCTTCCCGGCTCCTTGCACAAATGATAGAATGAAATAAGGAATAGATGAATCACGATTGACTCTGAAGTGTTCCAGAAGTCATGACAGTGAGTTTCCACCTCACTCATAATATTCCTCATCTCCAGGGAGCATGTTTCACTGTGCATAAATGTATTCTGAAATTCAAAAGCCTGATTCAGAGTGGTGGTTAAAGTTATCTCGAAATCCCGGTCTGCACTAGACCGAAGGATTGGCTTCCCCAGAGCGGTCCGACAGGTTGTCATGATTTCTTGACCCTGCTTAACCACGTCACATATCGCGTTCACATAGGACGGGAGCAGGACAAGTCCATGGTTCATGTCCTGAATCGATCTTTTCACTCGGTTGTTACCTTCAGTGTTGAAGGAGAAGTGTGTAGTCAGATCCATTGAGCATGTAAAGGTGAAGATGATCTTGAACGGACTGTCTGCCTCAGCAAGGTTGAGAATTTGATCAAACATGTCATCCGCATCTATGTTCATCTTGGACAAAGTGAAGGTCTTGCTTCTTTATTGTGTAACGATGAGAGACCTCTTTGGTTCTGAGTGGTTTAGTCTTTGTTGTTCAAAAAGGCTTGGCTCTGTCTAGAACCCTTCCTGAGCCTGACTCTTTATATTGGAACTGCACTGTGAGCTTTTTGCTCCTCAGGAAAGCCACTCCCACTCTTTCCGTAACACATCTGACTCTCAATTTTTACTGTTTGAAACCATACTCATTCCTAGGTGAATCCCTAACTGTTTTGTTATGTCAGTGTTTATGTTTGAAACCTCCATACATGCAAGATGTAACAAAGAATTAAATGAGACATCACCAACCAATATGTTTGTGTCAACGAAAAAAGTTATTTTTCTCTATGGATTACCGTCAGCTGTTATTTCGCACACAGGCACACACAGCTACAGAGGCAACACAGGCTCGTAATGGTGTCCTTTAATCAGGAATACACTACACTTAGGATCATAAATGGGGTATGAGTTTTCTGTAATCATCCCCGGTATTTTACCATGTGCTCTGAGCACAAGGCAAACTTCCTCTACGCTCAACCATCTATCGGCCTGCATGAGTAGACCTGTCACGTCCTCGCAAGTTTTGAGTTTGTTAAATTCTAGGAATGCCCTTATCCCATCATCATGCTTATTCTCCATCATGTAACGGGCTGTGGTAAAAACCAGATCGTTTCTAACCTTTCTCTCGCAAGAGCCGTTGACACCCAACAACGCAGCTATTGTATGAAAGCCGCAGTAGTTATCGGAAGACACTTTGATCACTCTTAGACCATTGAGTCTTGTGTAAGCATGTAATGTGCCAATGTGATAGCATGCTCCAGTACTCTTTTCTCTGGGCAATGGGATATGCGTATCGCAAGTTTTGGGAAATATGTGCCAGCCACTGTTCGTGTAGCACACAGACCCTGGGGCCCACACTCCCTGGTACTGTTTGTTCACAATGTGATAGTCAAACCCGTTTGCGCTAAGCTCCACATTAAGGCCAAACAGGCCCCCTGCGATAGCAGCTATAGGCACAAACTCATGCTCCATATGGCCCGGTTTCACACACATGGCCTGTATGTCATTGTAGATTCTGAGCACATCGCTGGTTCCGTAGAAACCTTTGACGGCTAGGTGAATCATTACCATCAAAGCTTCAGGCGTTGAAGGTTCCTCAAGTGATCGTGTGACATTCCCTGATGCCTCCAATGTTGTCTCTGACTTTGACATGCTCCTTATCCTCTTGTGCATGAAGAGGACCCACAAGGCTTCCACCAGCGTGTCAAAGTATCTGGCACATGGACTCCTATGTATTGTAGCCTGTGGTATTTTCATGTATACAGTGGAGGCAATGTTCCTCATGCATGGGCTCTTGATGTGTGGGACCGGATCACGCACTATCCGGATGGCCGTGGGATTCCCCTTGGCCATGGTTAGGAACTTGTGTTTGGCACTGAAACCAAGTTCATTCTCCTTAACCACCACAAGCCCGGTGCATACAAACCCCATCCTACTATTTTCCAGGGGGAGTGTTGTGGGTTGAGTAGCAGTGATGGTGTCAGGGACATTATCCCTATCATCATCATCATCATCATCATCATCATCATCATCATCACTGCCATCATCACTGCCATCATCATCACTGCCATCATCATCATCATCATCACTACCATCATCATGATCAGCATCGCGATAATCAACATCTCCAGCATCATGATTAACCTTTATTTCATCAACGAGCATGTCCTGCTTCTTTGACTGATTGTGTTGTTCTGTTGGGAAAGCACCATTTTCTTCCTGATTGCTTGTGCTGCTACTTCTGCGCTTTGGGGAAGTTAGAACAGGTCCGTCTTGGACAGTGGAAATGTTACTGTCTGGGATGCCCTCCTGGTATCCGCTGCAGCCTAAGTCATGGTACGTCTCACATAAATTTTGTTGAATGTTCAGACGTAAGTAGTCCTCAAACGCGCACCCCTCCTGGTCATCCTGGAAACCTTGAAATATCAAGGTATCGCACCACAGATCAAAGTCACTTTCAGGTCCTTGTAGAGCCTGAGCTATCGGTCTGGTGTGAGGTTTAGTCAAAGTGCCCTGAATACTACTGTGCAGCCCGTGTGCCAGATTTCCCAGGTAAGCAAAAGGAGGTTCTAAATTATTCAGAAGTGAAATGTCTCCATGTGTCTTCACGAACCACACATCTCGGCTTTCAATTGCACTCTTCACATTACCTGGGATCCGATTCACGGTCTTTGTGTAAGGAAGCTGTGTGAGCAGCTCTGGAACGTATAGTTCAGCGATACGCAGTATGGTGCCCCCATCCAGCAGGTCCCCAAGAACGATACACAAGGCCCTCATAATCTCCTTTCCATTGAAATCTAAGATGGTGTGCTCGCTGCATTGTTTTTTGTGCGAGAATGTAGACTTGAGATTCAAAGCTGCGCACACATGTTTGTCAGCGTTAGAACCAGATCTAGACAGTTGCTGCTTGAGCACAGGCTGTGCATGCACTGCCCCCATGTACACAAGCACATACCAAGCTGCGAAATACAACAGACCAGCAGAGCTCACTGTGCAGTTCTGGGCTTTGCAGCTTTGGGTTTTATCGTGATGATGATGATGATGATGATGATCGTGATAATCATGATCAACTTCATCATCCTTGCTCTCTAACCTGACTGCCCTTAGCCCACTAGCTGCAAAGGTCAGTGCCATTGTACAACTCACAAGACGATCAGGTGCGCTGTCACCCTCCGCTGCAAAGCAGGGCAACAGTCCTTCTCTTAGCACATTGGTCAAAACACTCTTTTCAGATTCACACATCAGACCGAGAGCTGTCAACACATCCATGGGTCCCAAAAAATGCCTCTTGTAATGCTCATAGCTGACCTGCATGAGAACTCCTCCACCCATGGGTAAAAAACGTGCGAGAACATGGTGCGGAACACGTCTCCACGCCCTGGCTAGAAGTTCAAGCAGATACACAGGACTCGGGGATGCTGGGAGAGCCAGAGCTCTGAACAGATGGTAACATGCCCTGGTGGGGTTGACAAACACGGGCCACAATCTACACGAGAATCTGCTATGCACGCTCGGGGCCTCGAGTGTGAGAGAGCTCAGAGCTGAGCCCGCAACTCTGGGGAAGCAAGCCACAATTATGTGTGCTATGGAGCCTATGTGCTGGGGTCTAGCTTCCATGATCTCTGGGGCCTCTAGCAGAACGTCTAGTGTGTTTGCGATGTTGAGCTGTAGCTCGTCCTTTCGAGTATGTGAAAAACAGACCGAGGACGGTTTCTGTTTCAGGGAAAACTTTGTGTTTTTCTGAAAAGCCTCGAGTAACACCCGTTCCGGGGGTTCTACAGTGACACTTTCTTTCGGCACGGAGCTCTTGTTCACACAGCGGTTGACAGTGAAGGGAAGGTGGTCCATGGCAAACATGACCACGAGAGACTCTACATCCAACAACGCGTCTCTCATTGCCTTGTACTCTTGGAATCGTTTTGTGTGCATCATGATTGCTTCAGTCCATTCCTCAAGTAGCCTGTTCGTATCAGACTGTAGTGGCTTGTGTATGTGATACAAACACCAGCACAGCTGAATCACTGCCTCGTTCCGCACCAACCAGTCACGTTGCAATGATGCCTCAACCGCTGCGCACTCAATGAGAAATGTGCAAGAGGACAGCAGTTGAGTCTTGCATTCTCTGCAAGTGATCCTGCTTATGTGGACTTCGAAACAACGCACGGCTTGAACTGCAGACCACGAAGTGTGTCCACAGCGTTTCATCTTGTCCAGGATGAGAGTAGCGATTGTGTGGCTCTGTGTGTTGCTGCTGCATAGGCATTCTGGGGCATGTGCGAAAATCGTGGATCCGGTCTTGCTCTTCGGGACGCGCTTCCACTGGTAAAACTCCTGAGCCCACCCCAGCTTCAATACATTGTTCACCTCTTCCCGCTCCTTATGCTCCTCCATCCAGTCCGAACGAAAGATGTCATGGAGCACAGGAGCAAGCATTGCATCGCAGACAAGCGGTCCGAAAACTTCGATGCCAGTTTCCACGTTTTCGTTTCCAGACAGCCATTTCTCTGCGAGAAGCAGGAGCCCGTCATCGTTCTTTTGCTCAAGCACTATTCTGTTCAACCCCGGTAGATACATGCACACGGTCCCTGCGAGGCTCAATCTCTGCGTGGCCCTCAAACTCTCCTCTCTATTCAAGAGCCATGTCCCGTGGGGGCACACATCTTGCATGTGTATCGCCCCGTGTATCGCTATGAGGCTTCCGTCTTTTACGTAGTATAGAGGTGTCTCATGCGAATAGGATGAAACAGTAGAAGACAAAGAAACCCCTTCTGGCAGATGAAGTGCCTTTCCAGCAGTCAGCTCAGTGACCACCATGTTCACATATGGTACCATGCACCCTGTTAGTGTATGCTCTGTCGATATCTCTCGCGTGTTGTATGAAATGTGACATTTCAGCTCTCGTATTGAATCCCTAGAACAGTTCAGACACTTGTTTCCTCCATTCTCATTTGCAGCTGAATCCTGTGTTTTGGTAAGTTTGGTCTCTGAGCTTCTTAATCTGTATATCAGGTAATTGCACTTGGAATCCATCACGGAGTACTAGGAGATATACTTTATGCTGTCCTCTTAGATTAGTATGCCCAGCTCCTATGTGCACAGACAGGCAAGCCGTTCGGGAGGCAGGCACTCAGCCACCCGGGCTCACCTCACCACAGCTCAGGACAGCGATTTCAGCTCAGTGTACTTGCAACGGGCTAGGGTTTGCCTAAGCTCTGATCGAGCTTGAGCTAAATGCACCTCAAGAGAACCCTCGTTTCTCATCATCTTTCTAACTTGTGACACGAGGAGAAACCTCTCGTGTAGCAGTGTTTTAACTGAGATCTCTCCCACACCGATTAGCGTCTCGAGAACCGTGAGATCGCTGCGGATGCCAAAGTAAAGATCGCTCATGGATGAGTCCATGCTCCATGTCTCCGTGCAGTTTTCATCTAGACATATGCGCACATTCTCTATCTCAGACTCGAGAACACTTTTGCTGCGATCAAAGTCCCTGGACACCATAGAGAGGTTGAAATCTATGGTCTGGAGTGCGCGTACGCAGGCCTCGCTTAGCACTCTCGGGGTGATTTCTTTCACCTTGTCCAACATTCGAGCGATGTAAGCTCTTGCCTCGGACCAGGGTTCCCCGTGGCTCACGCCTGGTCTGTCCTGGGTAAGGTTCACAAATTCCATGACCGTGATCTCTCTTGTAACCCTGGTGCACATCTCTCTCCACACCTGTATGTACCGTACGTACAGGTTCGCGTAGCGCTCCAGGATCATTCTGAGAGCCTCGCTGTCTGTGTAACACGTGTTGAGGGCCTCGTGAACTGAAATGATGTCCTCGCTACACCTGGGCCCCCTGAGGTCTTCGCTTGCTGTTTCACGTGCTACATGCCGCGTGTGTTTCTTTGCGGCCAAACGTAGCATCTCCTGAACAAGATTGTTGCGCCCCTGCGCTGCTTGCACCATGTAGTGAAGATGTTCGTCGCTTGAGTCCACCCGCAGTTCGGGGTACCTTTCCAGAACTTTCTTGAAGCCTATCATGAGCTCCGAAACGGTCCTGGTGTAGCTGTTTAGGGTCCTCCTGTAGTTCTCAGCTGCGGACTTGCAGTGGGCATCATAGGCTTCGCAGCGCATGCATCTGAGCTTTCGAGCACCTGCAGTCACTAGAGGAGCTCGCCCGTGTTTCGTTTGAGGGTCCTTGTCATCTATGTCACATTCTGCATCATTCTTTCCTCCTTTCTCCCAGTACTCTTCACTGCTTTCTCCTTCTGTTTCCTCTTTTCCGTATCTCTCCATGTATCCTGCACTGTGCTCCTTTTGTGACAGAAAGTGCATCTGGTCAACCCAGTTCCTCGTGTCAGTTACAGCATCCCCGTGAGAAATATCATCATGCTCATGTTCACCGTAGGGTATTGACATACTCTCATCACTATTGCTGTCTTCAAAACGTATAATTCGCGCGGGAATCGGAGGAGGATCATCATACAATGAAGACTCTGAGCGCATGCTGACATGATCTCTGTGTACATAGTTTGTCCTTTTGTACTCATGGCCCCTCTGTCCCTCGGAGGAGTGCACATCTACAGAGCCTCCGTTCACAAAGCTCATAGCATCCTCATTTGAGCGGTTATCGTACTTTGAGAAGATATCCTTGACCACGTTGATCAGAGTGGTCCCGAGCGGGAGAGAATGATCAAACGTTTCGTTCCTCCTCCAGAGCGAAAGGGGAGCATTTTGCTCCATCATCCTCGCTCTAAAAGCAAGGTGCTCGCACCGGCTTTGAGGCCTGGACGCTGCTGCTCGAGATCCCTCATCCGTATGTGTGATAAGTACATTTTTTACATCTACATTTGTCTCAGATGGGGAAAGTGTATGCTCACAGCAGAAGAACTGGGAAACCTTTTTGGGAATGACAGTCAGGTACATGCTCAGTTGGATCCCAAGTGGCTCTCCAGGTTCGCTGAAAGATGCAAGGTCTACTACAACGGAGAGCTCCGCAGGTGCCTCTCCATGTCGCCTCTGACAGAATCAGAGAAAGTACGAGAGGTAAAGACACGCGAAGGTACGATTGCCACGATTGACAGCAGAGGCCGTATTTTGGAAATTGACAACAACTTCACCAACGCAGCACTCCCATATTATTTTGTTTTTTAAGATATACACAGAATTTGTCACAGTGCCCTCTGTCCCTTTAAATCAGAAACACTGAAAAATGAGATTTAATGTGTTTTACATATAGACTCAGATATATATAAACATTTGCCTTGGGAAAACCCTTTTTATTTTTGCTGTGAAAAGTGATATATAGAGAAATTTGACTTAATTTACGTCTCCCCTGTCACCTTGCACAGCTAAGGAGGCCTTAGTGAGGTTATTAACTTATTGTTATAAACTGGACTAATGAGGAGCATATGGATTTGTTTTAATTGGACTGTGTCTGTAAAAGCGCCTTGAGATGGCTTTGTTGTCTCATCGTCCCTGCTGTATTTAGCCAAGTGTTCAAATTGTCATTAATACCTTACAATATGTTTAACTCTTTGTTGTCATATGTATCATATTCAGTTTCTGAGATCGGTTGCAGCTTTTCATGGCAAACACTTGACTCAAAGCCCTATTTCTTCGGCCCTCTGGTAGATACAATAACAATACAATAGTGCATGCCAATGATGATGCTTACATTTCATTTACATTTTGTTAGTCAAAAAAGACTTAAGATTAAATTTAAACTTTGACATTTCTTCCCAGTTTTTTTGGGGGGTTAGGCTTCACAGGGTTAAAACCATATTCCCCACTTCAGCATATTTCTTCACATTTGGCATCCGATATCACCCCATTAGGGAAGTCATATTACGATGTGGCTGCTGCAACAAAACACATATTTAGGAGATGAAGTTTATCCAACGATCTGCATCAATCAATCAATAATGCATCAATGAATATCTTGGTACTTAAAATGGGAACAGTTGTGAGTAAACACCCTGAATCGGATGTGGTGGGATCTTGGATGGGGACGGTGGATGAGACTTATGGGTGACATGAGGACTTAGTAATGTTGAGGAAGACTCGGTGTGCCTAATGTCATCACAGATACGTCAGCTGTGCTAACAGAACTGGAGTCTATACATTGTAATAAACCAGTACACAACTAATGACGATTGTCAACAGTGTTTACTTTGGAAAGGGAAAGGCGGAAAGTTGGTTGCATTCATTTGAATCCAAGCACATGCCAATAAGATAAAATAAAAACAACCCAGTAACCCAAACTTTTCTTTGTGTTGTCCTTGTTACTGCACTAACTTCTGTAAACAATCACATTCCAGATGTTTTTCAAACAATAATGATGTAAAAAGATAGGGACGTTACTTACTTCTCAGCAAAACGAACAGATTGCTGAGAGGTACAGAAGAGAAATCACAGATAGTGATTTACTAAGTCTGGCAGGAGTTTGGCCTCATTTTTTTACAAGGTTAAAAATGGAATTTAAGAAGCAGTGGGTAATTGGTTATGGTGTAAGAGGGCCATATAATGGCCTCAATGGGATTAATAGGGCTAAAATGGGCTAAAAGTATCAATTATTTTCAATAATGTAGATATAAAATCATAACATTCAGCATTGATAATTATTTTTAAAAAAACTCTGAAATGTTTATTGTGTTTCTGTATGGCTTTTCTTTTAATACATAATGCAAACATGAACTGAATTTTGAGTTGAATTATATATGTGTGTGCTGACTTTAAGTTCTGATGGATGACTTCCTGTGACTTCCTGGCTGTGCAGCATATAAAGGTATCATGTAGGCATCAGGACTAATGTCACATATTGGCACCTTTTTCCCAAGTTCCATGTGTGTATGTGTGTGTGTGTGAGAGTGAGAAGGAGGACAGGAGAAGAAGAAAGAAGTGTGAATGTCACTTTGAACTGTCACACTGTTGCACACCCCTGTAACAAACACACACATACACATCCTAATGAGACATGGAGGGGCTTCTGCTGTGCCAACCCAGAGGCCAAGGTGGGAGAGACACTTCTCTCTTTGCACCCATTGTAAACACACAGAACCCAGCCAGTGCCGCCGCTGCTGACTACTCCAACACACACTAACACCCACAGAGGCCTCCCAGGGCCTGACAGGCTCAGATAAATCAGGCTCTCGACACTCCTCTGCCCTCCCCGCCTCTCCATCCTCGTTGCCCCTCCTCTTGCCACCTGGGGTGGGAGGAGAGCGTTAATTTCCTTCAGGGAGAAATGGAGGGGAGGGAATGCGCAATGGGAAAAGGATGACTGTCTGCATGTGTGTGTGTGTGCGTGTGTGTGTGTTTGGAGAGGGTGGGGTGTTAACCCAGACTTGTACACACCTGCTTGAAGAACAAGGAAGTCCTTGGGATAAGAAGGATGCACAACTACTAATGTAGCGGAAAGGTTTCCCTATAATCATAAGCCTGACTTCTGAGGCGAGACATGGAGAAAGTTGCCCAAACACTGAATTACCCCTAAAATTCGGCTTTCATGCAGTATGTTAATGTGAAAAAAAGCAAATAGTTTAAGTGCTGTTGAATTGTTCAATCAACTATTTGTGTGAGCAATCTACTTACCGGACTGAACAAAATCGAAAAAAAATGTCAGGAAGAATAATTTCAGAAGAGCTCAGTGTGATAGTCCAAAGTATCTAACGAAAGCTGATCCACGGCCTGTTAAAAGACAGCATCATCAGGCTCATCAGCATCCCTCCCCCTCTGACCTATAACCTCATTTTACTCTGATTGTAGTTTGTTAAATAGCTGTCCTCAGCTTTACATTAACTGCATTTCAAGCTGCTGTCATATTATTTAGCATGATTAGCAAAAATATTAATAAACAGAATATTAAGAAAACAACACATAAAATACAGAGAGAATAGATTACATTGTTTTATAAAAACAATGGAACCCACTGTCTAATTAAAGCATATTAAATACATCAACAGTGTTTATGCAGCGAAGGGAAAGAGGAAGACCATTGAACAGCCTGTGTTCCCATTTTAAAAGAGCCATCAACTCATCATTTGAAATGGGTTTACTGGACCTCAACCTGTGGGTCAGGGAGTAAAGCTGTTGCAGGTCAGCTGTGGCAGGGGGAACTTGATCAAAATGTGCCAGTAACCCATGAAGGGATGCTAAAACAGGTCTGATAATTTTTACGTTTTATGAGGTGTGATTCAAATTTTTTGCGGGGTTAAATGTAAATAAGGTTAAAGGGGGGTCGTAATACATTAGGACCATAAAACATCTGCATCTCAACAGTGATTCCTCCAACTGACCATCCACTATCTGGGCTGTGGCTCAGTGGATAGAGCCGTCGCCTACTAAAGCAGGAGGTTGGTGGTTCGATTCCACTCCGGTACATGTCGAAGTGTCCTTGGGTAAGACACTGAACCCTACCTTGCCTCCCGATGTGCCTCTCGGGTGTATGCACCCAGTATGATCCAATATAGGTGCTGTGTGAAAGGGTATGAATGGGTGAATGGGATTTGTCATGTAAAGCGCTTTGAGTAGTCTGTGACTAGAAAAGCGCTATACAGTCCATTTACCATTTACCATGTGGTGTGCTGAAATGCTGAAACCTGAGAATCAACATGAATGAAGACAGGCTGACATCCAGTCTGTTCAGAAAGCATCCTCATCCCTCTGTGGACTCAGACCGCAGCTCTGCAGACGCTGCACATGGCAGCAACAACACGTGATGCTGCCACCGGTTCCTGCTGCTGGAGGAGGACGCTACATCAGGGCTCAGGTGGAGACCTGAGTCATCACGCCACACGAGGAGCAGAACTGCAGCGTCCTCAGAGACACTGAGCAGACATGGAGCTGCTTTGATGGGAAGCTTCCCTGGAGACCGGCTTTCTGGGCTTTCTGGGCTTTCTGGGCCAGAAAACCGGCTTTCTGCCAGATGAAGAGTTCTAGACTTTAAGATGTGCAAATTCATTTATAGATAACAGGCACTTTCAGTTCTGCTTTTATTTTAAAAAGATGACTGAGGAAGGGGTCTTGTTGTTAGCTTGAAGACTTGTGTGATAATGGCAGTCGAGGAATAAAGTTGAGTTTAAAAACATTAGAACATCTTTTTTGCTAATTAACATTGGTAGCAGAGGATGGCTGGTACCTACAGACCACCGCCGACATCTGACAAACCTTATGAGAGTTGGAAGAATGAAGTCGCATCTGGACAAGAGTTACGGAGCTGGAAAAAAAAAGCAGGTCCTTGCTGTGGCTTTGGCTAAATATTTAAATAAAGACAGTGGCATGGATACTTTACTTCGAAAGCTGGATGAAATGTTTCTCAAAGAAGGAAAAGATCGGATTTATGAGGCTTATTCAAATTTTGATCAGATTACAAGGGAGAGTGGTGTTTTGATGACAGACTACATAACTGAATTTGAGCAGCAGTACTCACGAATGCGCAAATATAACATGGAACTTCCTGATGCAGTCTTGGCATTCAAACTATTGGATACTGCATGTGAAAGACCAACAGTTACCATTAACAGCATATGCAGATTTGACTTTTTCATTAATTTGTCCGTATTGTGGCATCATGCCATTCGGTGCGAGCGGCATCTGTATCGATGATGTGTCCGTGGGCTTTTGGCGGTTCGTGAACGGTTTGCTGTTTCCTGAGTGATGAAAGAGGAGCCGTGGAGATGCTGTCGGGGGCGTGACACTGTTAGAACACAGTGGTGGTGAGGGTCTTTACAGATGTTTTGTTCGGCAGATAAGAATAATCTGTTTGCCTCAGCGGGCCTGATGTTTCTGCGAGTGTCTGGGTTCGTTCGTGACCGTATGTGTGTGTGTTCCAGCTCTTCTTTGAGGAAGAAACCCTGTGTGTAGCTGGGTGATTAGGCACGCTGCGCTAGTCACAGGAAATGGAGTATCTGACGGACAGGCCGAGTGCATTATAGATGAATGCCGCGCGTTAGCGGCTCAGAGCCCCCGCCGAATATCTCTCAATTTCCTTTCTGAATGACAAAAGAAGCCACGCACAATTTCCTTGATCCGGAGCATTTGTTTAACTGCACCCTACCCATTTAACCCACCCATTCAACAGTCTGTCTGGTAAAGGGAAATTGAGACGGTGTCAATTTATACAGCTCTAAGGAAGATCTGATGCTCTCAGTCACGGGTGGCCATGATATGCCTGCGGAATTTAGTTAGAGATTTCCGACGCTTCAGTCTGATTTCTCCTGCAGGCGTCTTAAAAATGCACCTTGATATATTTAAAGCTTGTCCATACCACAGTGGAGGAAAGCTAAACATTTCAAAGATGTGCAAACTTACCATCAGGTCAAAGGTCACCGGTTACAACGATTATTAGATTTTTCCTCCCTTTTTTTTTTTTTAAAGTTTTACTTTACAAAATTGGAATAATTCCATTTTTTACTCACACCAAAAGAATATTATGATTATTGTTTCCTGAAGTAATTAGATAATATTTCATATAAAATATTTTTTTAAATTAAAATAATTTTCATTTTAATTTGCAAATCAGAGAATATTATCTGTTTCCTAAACGTATGTGATTTTAAAATAAAAAGTATTTCACTCAGTTTTTCAGAATCAGAATAGATATAAATAATATAAATTTTGACTTGAAATAAAATGATCAGTTGTTCTGCATTATTGAGAACATTTCTGAATGTTAAAAAATGAGAAAAAATTATACATATTTTTCCTGTTTAAAAACAACTAAACTCGAGTTGTTGTATGTACAAAGTTTCCATCTTCCGTGAATTTCATGCAAACTGAGTTGAACGGAAAAAAAAGATCATTACTTTAGATGGTGGTTTCTGAGAATAAAAGAGGAAATACTGAGACAATCTAGAAGCTTGGAAGAGATTAAAACATCACAGAAGGCGACTGAAAGACTCTCAAGTTCAGAGCAGAACAGTGAACAAAGCGACTTCAACGCCCACGTTTTCCTCCTACGTCACGTCTGAATCAGCCCTGGTTTCCTGATCTGATCCCAGCATCCTCCCTGACAGGACCCCCCTCCCTCCCCGATCCCCCTCACACTCCAGCCCAACCGGCTGGAAGTTTATTTTAATCCTAAACTTTGATCCACTTTGATCACACATCCACCCAAATGAAAACTGGGTTGGACACCGGTGGCCTTTTCAACACGCTGCAGCCCGACAGCTGTGTGTGTGTGTGTGTGTGTGTGTGTTAACATTGGTAATTACATACAATAAATGGCAATGATATGAAAACAAAAACAGTAAAAAATAAAGTAAAAATAACTAAAAGAAAAGACTAGAATTAATTCTAAATAAATATAGAAATAAAAGTTAGACTAAATAAAAAGTAAAATGAAAATAATTCCAGAAGTGGTTTAAAGCAGGTTTGTGATGGTCCCCGTACCCAGGGCGAGGACTCGCCTGGTCCGGTCCGGGAAAGGTCCTGAAGATCCAGGACCGTCCCCGGACCGTTACCAGACCCAGCTGCCAGGTGCAGGACTCACCTGGTTGGGGACGTGCAGGTTGAAGTCCAGCCCACAGACGAACTCTGAGTGATGTTCCACTGTGTCCAGGAGAGGCTGATGGCTGCTGTAGTCCCAGAACCTGGACAACATGCACGCACGTGCACACACACACACACACACACACACACACACACACACACACGCGCACACACACAGTATGTTATAGACACAAACATTTAGACTCGTCTCATGTTTGAGTCGCGGCTGCTTTTTCAAAAAAATGACATGAAGAGACCTGATCCGGTTCTTTACCAGGATCTGGATTTATTATCAGCATCTGTTAAAACTCAGATCAATGTTCCAGTTAATGTTTCCCAGCAGGAATCCTCAAACTGGTCCATATAGCAGGTTCTGGTCCTGATGGAGGTTTTCCTTCCCGGTTCTGGTCCTGATGGAGGTTTTCCTTCCCGGTTCTGGTCCTG
>JBAJHY010000022.1:20185491-20201015 GCA_037177095.1 Craterocephalus marjoriae | reverse complement strand
CTCAGGAACAGCGGAGCTGACAACTTGACTAGGTTACGGTTTGATCATGGCCTGATTTATTTATATATTTTTTTGGAGCAACTCCAGGTATCTTCACTAGAAACATATTTGCTTGGCCCCTAAATGAGGGTAATATCAAAATATTCATGAATATGATGTTTTCTTCCTCCACCATGTTATCTGAATTGTCCCACTACTATTCTTATCATTATATTAATCAAATGGCCTGAAGTTTTGTGAAATTATAGAGTTGCATGATATATTTTCCAGTATGGAAGCCGAGAGCAGTGGCATTCCCGTCATACTTTTTTCCAGTGGTTATCCCAAGACAACGAGTTAATTTTCATAGTCATATCTCATTTTCTAGTGATAACGGGATAATTTATGTCTTGATCTAAAAAAAAAACAACGTTTGTTTTCTCGAAAAAACTAACTTTGTTTTTTGAGATCACAGATGATTGTTGTCTGTCTTAAACAAGAATCCATTCATTCATTCATTCATTTTCTGTACCGCGGCTTAATCCAATCAGGGTAGCGGGTAGGCTGGAGAGGGGTTGCCCTGCGATGGACTACACACCTGTCCAGGGTGTACCCTGCCTCTCGCCTGATAAACATGAATTATTCATCCATCAAAATAGAAACGACTTCATCTAGGGAGCACCATTGATCTGATTAACTGTACATGTTCAGCTTGAGTTTGTTAGGCTTTAAGAAGACTAAGAAACTGATCAAGACCCTGCACTCGTTATTGGGAGCAACAGAATTGAATACAGTTAGATGAATCCCCTTATTGTTTTATCGTGAAAATGAAATAATTATCCAGTTATCACAGGAAAACAATCATTTTTATATGAAAAAAACGCATCCCGTTATCACAACATCTAAATGTGCATTTTCCCAAGATAACAAGATAATTATCCCATTATCATGTGCTAAAGATAATTAAAAAAATAATGAGCATGACCGGTCTTGGCTTCCGTAGTCCACAACGTATTCCGAAACAATCAAAACGAATGTATGTAATTTAAAAAAAAGTTAGATGTTTAATACAGCTAAAATTGTTTGGAATCAAACTGATCTCAAAGAACACTAATGCGTACTGAAAAAATATCCTCATGTTGGTTTTACACTTAGCATGTTCTCTTCATCAAATAAGTAAAAGTTATCAACTTTCACAAAAAAAGGAGAAACAATGGTGGTACATGTATTTTTCAAGTTGTTGAACACTGATTGGGCTCAAATTGATCCCAAAAGTATAGGAGGGTTATGCCCAAAGCCTGCTGTGGAACCTTCAGCACTACTTAGCAATGCCTGACGCCTTCGTTGGACTGCTGATGCCCTCTGCTGATCTTTCAGCATTGTGCTAGCAATGCCCGATGCCAATTTGAACCCTTCAGCATTATATTAGTGATGCTTTTGACACTTTCCGTAGACCCTTCAGCATAATCTTATAATGTCTGACTGATGCCCTCTATAGACCCTCCAGCACTGATTTAGTCATGCCTAACATGCCCTGTAGACTCTTCAGCAGCATCAGATTAGGCAACACTAACCCACACAGTGCCTGAAAATATGTAAAATGGTCAGATGAGATAGTATCTCCACTCTCTTATGGCCATTCAAAGATATTTTTCCTCTGACTTTAAAAAGTGAAATTCATTCTGATTGACTAACCCTGCCAGAACAAACCCTATTCTTAAAGCCCAGGGCCTAAAATGCCTCCAGGCTCCCAGAGAAAAAAAGGAATTTTATACCATCCTCAGAAGATAATGTGATATGAATCCTCCATCATTCTACAGAGTACACTGTGAAGCCCCTGTCAGATCCTTGAAACATCCTTTCAAGACCCCTGGGTGGCCATTAGCTCCCACTTTTAGAGCTCTAAGGTGGTGAAACCTTAGGTGTTGGCCTGTTGGTGCTACATGTTGCCTCGCCTCGCTCTGCTGTCATGATGTCGCTGCTGTCACTGAGCAGCCCACAGGGCTCAGGATTTATTTTTGGACTGCAATGGTGCCTGGTCCTTCCATTTGTAGGAAGGGGGGTCAAGTTGGGCTCAACATGAACCTGCCGTTCTAACACTCCGGGCTGGGACAAGCAGGCAGCAGCCGACCGGCCGGCCCCTTAAGCAGCAGTCCTACAGGTAAACATTCCCTAACATTCCAGCTTTTCTTCCCCAGACAGAGCAGAGAGAAACTGTTGTGGAGTGGTCAGGATGCAGAAACCCCACCTCAGCAGCGGAGCTCAGGGTAAATTTTCTCGTCCTCAGTGAAAGCACCAGCAGGGTTGAGCTAAGTGTTAGCCTTGCACTGTATCCCCCCTGTGTCCTGTCATTCCTCTTTCCTGCTGACTGAACGATAACCAGAGATTCTAATTTGAGCTGTTGTTGAGCCGTTTTGGAATAAAGCCATTTTTTAGTGTGATATTCTCCCTTTAATAGAACTACTGTTTTATCTTGTTCTGTGAAGGGGAACCTGCCCGGAGCGCTCTAAACTCCACTATCAAGTTTTTACCTGGTAAGTTCCTCTATTTTTCATCCTAACTCCCTTTTCTACAGATTTAGCTTCAAACCACATGTGATTGTCGCCTAGCGTTCTGTCTGGCCGACACTCTGTGGCCATGTAATAAAAATTTAAGCTAAACTGGGGTTTCCAAAACCACAAATCTTTCTACAAATCAGTTTATGCTCTGCTAATATGCTAGAATAAAAAGTAATGCCCAGAAACGTAGCTTTCATTGAAGGCTGCGCTTAATTGAAAGGTGAGGTGGGAGAAAAAGAGGGAAGTCAGGCAGGATGAAAGCAGGGCAGAGATGACAAAAGGGAGAAAAATAGACAAAAAAACAAAAGACAAGACTTTTCTCTTCTCAAACAGAAACATCCTGTGTGCATTTCCATTTGTCAAGTATCACTCCAAGAACATTATTAGCGAAAAAGCTGCCTGTAAATTAACCAAATTAAAAGGGTGGATCTTTGATAGCTCTTGAGCTTGTTGAGCGGCTCTATGCCTGATCCGTACTATTCCAGCTCTGTCACAGTACCAAAGGGAGATGAGCTGCACCAACGCTAAGCACTCCCTAAGAAACTGTCCAAGGAAGAGACGAACTTCACTGTTTTCCGAGATACCCTGTGCGTGTTTTCCGATGTCGCCTTTAGGCTAAGTGGAACACGAACACTTCCTTGTCTCTTTGTTGTATCACAGCACAGCAACTCTGCGCGCAACCCCGCCACGGTGTTGGTGGCAACCTGGCAGACTCGCTACACGGTCAGGGAGTGTGACATCCGAGGAGTCAAGGTGGACTCTGGCCACATCTACGCAGAAGACGGTTTGTGTCTGTATACTTTGATCGCATCGTGGAAGACCGATGTCTGTTTGTTCTTTGAGGATGGATGCAGAGAAGACATTGTCCAGACAGTATGCTCTCTGGCCATGGGCGATTGTAAGTTGGGAGTTGAATTTAAATTAAAATGCGTTCTGCTTGGAAGACATGTAGGCTTCGATCTGAGAAACCTAGAGCCACTACGGGCTGCGATGCTGTGGGACATTCACACTGTGAAAAACACTGAGCCTCCTTTCGGGACAGGCTCCCCGAGCCCGGCTCTATGTGATCGATACGGGCTGGTGTGCTTGAGAGACATGACTAGACTGCCAGCGGGATTTTCTATCTTGGCAGAAACAGAGAACGTAATTGTGTTGAGACACATTTTGAGGGATGCCGTGGTGATCGTGCCCAAGCGGAGGGTGACCATGATGAGGGACTTTGTAGGCCAGGAACGGCCTAAGACCAAGGTAGAAAACGCTCCGAGCGGACAGATGATCGAATGGTTCCCTTGTGGTTTCTCTCAATTCATTGTTGAAAGATGGTTTCGAGGCGTGCCCCCTCTCGTGATATCGTTCGAACCCACCACAGAGGAGGACGAAGCCCTGCGCGGAAGAAGCAACACAACGACGAAAACCAGGGAGAGGACCGAAGGCCAGGTGCCCGTGTTGCAGGTCCTGAGAAGTCCTAACTATCACAGAGCGCTCTCGGAAGGAATTCAATCGAGCAAGCACGCATTCAGTCAGTCCGTGTGCCTGTTGCCAGACTCTATGACTGTCTTCGCACCGGAGGTGCTACGTTTCCAAGGATGCGTTGCACTCATGTACGCATTTGAGGTCTTTTCCAAGCTTTGCGTTGACAAGGCGAAGCCTCCCGCAAACAACACGGGTTGTTCACTCTCGATTGTCTCTGCAGTGAGCACAAGAGAGGCTCAGTTGTTGCTCTTGGCATATCTGTCTCTGACAGAATCCTTTGCAAACTTGGACTCTAAAGACTGCTGTTTCAGGTATAGAGTGAAGTCTCATTCTGTTCTTGCGGAACTCAGGAGGATCGTGTCCATGAACCCGAGGGTCCATCGGGGCCTCGTTGGTTTGGAGATTTTCGGAAGAGAGGAGACCATGCGTGAGGACCTTGAAGAGGAGATGCTGCAAATATCAGTCCCGATGTCTGAGGAGGCTGCAGCGGAGTTGGCTACACACACCACACGTGACCAAGGTGAAGGCTACCACGGCAGCCAAGAGGGGAACGTTTCAGAAAAGTGGCAGGATGACCCGAATGATACCGGGGAGGATTACAGATTAGCAGAGAGCGAAAGGAGAGACAAACGCGGATCACATCGGGAACACGAGAGACAGTGTGATCCCCAGGATCAACTCGCGTTGACAGATTTAGCTAGGCACTGCACCACAAAACGGAAGGTTTTCTGCAATACGGGACACACGGTACTGTTTGGACGTGGACGGGGATGCTCTCCGGACAGTTTCACGTGGATCACAGTGGGGATACGTACGCTGGGGCTGCGTAACATCAAGATTTTGGGAGCCTGCGGGGTGTTCCACTCCAAGAACGGACACATGAGAGCGGTGCTTAAGATCCCGAAAACGGACGGAGTTCTGCCTGATACCAGTGGCCCACGAAGCACGTTGCTCACGGACGATGTGTTTGTTATCGTACCACAGGGGGAGGGAGAAGCAAAAAAGGTAGCGAGCTCGCAGTGGCTGGAACGCAGCGAGTGCTTTTTTCAACTCAACTATTCTCCTAAGGCTGCGAAGAGAAAGAACGTGTCAGGACCTCTAGCCTCAGGAGGTAGCGCTCTCCTGGAAATGTCCAGGATAGAGCAGGCTATACGGAGCGAGGAGGCAAGGGGCTATGAGGAACAGAGACTGTTGCGTCTGTTCAGGGTTTCACGCATCAGGACTCAGCAGTGCATGTTTGATGTAGCCATCGAGGACCCAGCACTCGGACATCCCAACCGCTCTGGGCCTCTGTACAGGAGATCGTGGCTCAGAGGCAGAGTTTCGAACCCAAGACCGCTGAGCTCTATTGCTCCCAAGTCTTCCAAAATAGGGGACGGGGTATTCTTTCCCACGATCGAGATAGCGAGAGACACAGAGCTGGAGGCAAGCGAGGTGACTATGCTGTCCTATCCCTTGTCTGAATACAATCTCAACCTCAGGATCAACCGTTCCCCCAATCCCCACGCAATGGTCAGGGCAGATAGATCTCGGGGTGAGTGCGGATCCGTGTATGAGGCCTGCTTAGATGAGGCAGTTCTCCTGGGACATTCTGCAAGAGTCTACATGACGCAAGGCGCAAAGACAAATTTTGACATAAGTGCTTGTCTCACATCATTCTACAGATCCGTTCACCCATGCATTCCTGACATGACCGTAGGAGACGTGATGTTCGATTATGAATTTGCGGTACACGGAGGGGGCGTGCTGCATCCTATCCTTGCACTTCTAAGCCACCTCTCTGAGAGCTGCAGGGTGAATTGCTTCCCCTTGTACAAGTTGCTCACCCTGAGTAGACACAGGGGAGCGTCGGTGTGGACAAAGGGCACACACGCACCAATGCACACTCCTCGTAGGCTTCGCACCAATACGATCGGAGCTTTCCTCTGCGCTCAGGACCACAGGCTAGCTCCGCTGCTATCGCGGTGTTGCCATGCAGAGCCCCTGCATCCGTCCGAGCTGCGGGACGTTTGTGAGCTGTTGCCTCGTGGTGACGAAGAGGCGCTCCTGTTGCAGGCCTACTCGAAGACGCTGGGGCCCGTGTTCGAGTTTGTCAAAGTGAACCATTTCCCGAGCAAAGTCTCGACCAGTATAGGGGACTGGACGATGGTGCGCTTAGCAGCCAGATCGGATGGAGTGACCCGATGTCCCGGAACCACAGTGGTCGACGGATACGCTATTGCATTCGCCTCAGAGTCCCCACTGTTCTACATGAGAGGCAAAGGTCCTATGGTGCAAAAGCTAGAGTCTGTAGCGGTGATCGTAGAGAGCAGCTCATTGTACAGAACAGATGTTCTCAAGAACGAAAACCCTGAATGGCCAGCTCCGGATATCATAAGCGCAGGGGACCGCATCAAATGTAAACCTAGACCCCTCGTGATCGCAGACATGTTCATGCGCGAGGGAGCACGAGATCCCTTGGACAGCTACGAAGTGAGGTACGAGAAGGAGGAAGAGACCAAAAGGAAGACTGCTTCTTGGAATGATCGCATACACACCCAGTGGACGTTCACAAGGGCTCCTTGCATTGACTCATGCCAGGATCACCAGTGGGAGACAGGATTTCCTCTGTTTGAGAGCCTAAACTCAACAGGTCCACAGACATCTGAGCTCGGTACAATGCGCTGGCTGTGCCCAGCTCCGCCACAGGGTTTCTCTACTCGAATCCACATGCTCGGACGCGTGGTGATCGACTCTAGAACAGCTCGTGTCAGAGACCCCGATGTGTGGAAGGGCTACGATGTTCTGTGTTCTCGTGTGCTCGCTAGCCCGAGTGAACGGACGTGGACCAGGGGCACATGTAAGGTAGTGAACAAGGGTACGGGCAGGCTGGAGAGCTGCGGAACTGCTCCAATAGCAAACGTGATTGAGATAGTTGAATCAGGAGAGTGGTACGCAACCCCCTCCGACACTTTTTGTATCCAGGACAAAGAAAACGGTGTCCAGCAGCAAAGTCTGTTTTACCGCAGCGAGGTGTGCTCAGCGTCAGAGTTCATGGCAGCCCTGGCCTGTAGAATGCTTTCAGGAGAGGTGCATGAAGAGCTGGAAATACACTGCATGAGACGTGGTCTGTACGGATATCTGCAACGGGCACTGGCTTGGTTTGCCGGAGCCACGGGACCCTTTAGATCTCGAACGGTGACTGTGTTTACACTTGAGGCAGATACCACTCCTCACTCCTGGACCGAGACATTGCCTCCGGATTTGGACATTCTCAGAACACGTAGCACAGGGTATCTCGTGTCTTGCAAGGACCTAGTATGCAGCAATATGGACAATCCCGTATCTCTGATAGTTTCCAAGTCCAAAGGAGTCATACACGTACGCTCTGCTGGAAACCTGGTGTTGCATTCACACTCAGGTAGTGTGAAGATGTCTGCAATGCAGGGTGAACAGGGTGTGCATGCTGTCATTGGGTCCCTCGCGAACATCCGTGGAGAAGAGGGACTGGAGAGCCAAGGTGGAATGGAAGGGGCAGAGGTAGTGTACATCCGCTGCAACCGTTCGTTGAAGGAATTTTGCAAGCTGCGCGGAGTACCCAAAGGCATCCGAGGTCCTGAGACGTGGAAAAGACCCTTGCCATGGTCAAAAAGAGACCCCGGGTCTTTTTGTTCCAAGATGTCTGAATTGCTGTTCAGATGGGAATCGGGACGGATGGATTATACAGAAGCGCTCGCTCGGGACTCTAAAGATGCCTTTTCGTGTGGTAGGCAACTGTACTGGAAGAGATGTTCCGATGGCAAACTGATACCCAGGCACAAAAGATTCTGGTGTTCGATTGACTATGAAGAATCTTTGGCTAGACAACAGAAAGCAGCTCCACTTACAAGTTCTGGGTTTTCTCAAGATACTGACTGCGAAGAACAAGAAAATGATGATGATAATAATAATGATGATGTTGGTGATGTACATGATGATGGTGATGATGATGATGATGGTGATGATGATGATGATGATGATGATGATGATGATGATGATGATGATGATGCACCAAAACCCATAACAGTAAACTGCTGTTGGTATGAAATAGGTTTGGCTAGTTACATGGTGCTTGGCTCTCGGCTCTTAGTTGAATTCATACCAGATGTCCCACGTAAGGAACATCACGTGTTCTTCAAACCTATGCACAACCGAGAAAACACGAGCAGGGTAAGAGTCACTGAAGATGGTAGGCTCATCAGGTATTATCACCCACACAGGTTTTCATCATTGATGTACGACATTTGCACCCTGCTTGTGTATGGGTGCGGACTAAAACCTGTGTTCATGCACAGTTCCTCGGACGTTACCGGAACAAGGGTTCTAAACTTGGTTTTGGGAACGCTTGCGCTGTCCGATAGACTGTCCTCTTCCCAAGTTTATCCCGGTCATGCTTGTGTTGTGATCGTAGCACAGAAGGGCAGAGAGGAAATGTTGAAGCTCGCACGAGAACTCAGCGGCTGTGTGATAGTTACAAAGGGTAGGAAGGACAAAACAGGTGTTCTAACCTACACATTTAATGAGTTGCCACATAGCCTGGAAGAAGAGATAAAACACACTTGGACAGGAAATGAAAGGTTTGCCACTAGATACACAGCTCCTAAAAGGTTTCTGGGAGAAACAGGCGTTTGGGCTTTTGCTCGCCTCAAAAAACTGTGGCCATCCCTCTCCAGGAGAGGGGACGTAAGACACCCAGCTTGTTCATGAGACCCCACATGGATAGGCATCATGCTGTGTCTAGCAGAATGGGAAGGCCTGAGGGAGATCACAGATCTCTTGGCACCAGGAGCCTTGGAGACTCTGGCATCGAAAAGCCTGCTCGGTGCGACCAGAGAGAGTTTGTGATGATTGACCTTTACGATTCTGCATGCAGAGCGAGGTTGCTGGGAGAGATCGAACCGAGATTACGTGACTTTTTAGTCTCATACCAGGAGCCAAGGCAATCGGCTTTGACCCCGGAGGAGCCCTGTAATGAGCGCATCAACGAATACACAGTATGGCTCACTGTACGGGGTGTAGAGCGCGGACATGCAATAGTTAGGAACCCGAACCAACCGCTTACGCTGTCCGAAGCTGTGGCCACGTTTGCCAAATTGAACAGAGACTTTGTCACAGAAACACGGGAGGATTCTCTCAACACTTTGGACTCACTACAGGACTTTTTTGCGCTCATGCTTCGGTATCCCATAGTCCCACAGTTGGCGGTGGACACCAAGGAGTGTCCAGAATGTTACTATGAAGCAGACATCACTCTTGACACGTGGGAAGATGTACAGAGAACAATCTCTTGCTACCACTTCACGTTGAGGCATGAGGAGTTTGCATTCACAGGGACAGGCACCGTTGTGGGCAACCGAGATTGTCTGAGCACTGACTACGAATGTGAAATGGTGAGGGCCCGGCCTTCCACTAGCTTGTTCTCAAACGATTCACACCAAGAGACAAAGGGCGTAGATGCTGGCCTGAAACCTATCAAGTTCCTCGCACAATTGGAATCACTCAAGAAACGGGATGAAATCATCAAGCAGAAGACCCTGGGGAAGGAAATCTTCCATCAGCTCAAGGCTCATAGCCACACCATGCAGGAGCTGCAGGCTCCCAGGTATCTGAGCGACTATCCCCTGCGTTGCTTGTACCAGTTTTACGGTTCATTGAACAGGAGCCGAGAAAGAGCTTTGTTCTTGTCCAAACCCTATCCAGAAGCTCGTCAAGATGAGCTGTGGGCTCTGCCAATGGTGCAGGAACTACGGATGAACCTGAGGTCCACAGCTTCCACTGGAACAAATGATGAGTTGCTCTCGTACGTGTGTTCAGCAATGATCGGTCCCGTGCGCAGATACACACCCAGGTATAACTTCACGGCAGGAAGAGTTGTGCTATTCAAACATCTGATAGCGTCAGGATTCCCGATAGAGACAGCCTCCAGTCTGGTAAAGAGCATACACTCATCTAGAAGGGTTTCCATGATTGACTCCACGTTGGATCAAGGAGTGGAGATGCAGCTTAAGAGAACGGTACAACCCACCACATATAACAGAAAGATAGCGTCCTTGGTGTGGTTATTCTCGCACATTACTGCATACTGTACCCTTCGACAGCTGAACAATGGATACGTGCGCATGGGAGACTCACACGAGCCCTTGGCCTGTGACGGAATCTACGTGTTTGACAGTGAGCACGTGGGCTTTAGACTGTCTCGCTCCCTCGAAACCACAGATGACCGATGTCTCTATCCTCCAGGATCAGGACCAGAAGGAGCACCTACAACACAGGCACCGAGGGGACCAGGAGCACCACCGGGTACAGCAAGAGTGCAAGAACGAGAGTCAGCCACAGCATACGTACCCTTTGCAAGACTCGTGGAATTGCTTGCGATGCGAGATAGCGTTCAGGAAAGAATTTGCCAACAGACACACGAGTGCCGGGCCTGACCAAGCTTATGATGCGCTAGTGCAATTTGGTTATGGCCCCATTACCGGAATGGCCAACCTCCAGTGGAAACGGCAGGTTCTGCAATTTTACAATGCCAAGAGGGAAGCGCATTCTGGGATCAGGTACAAGCGTTTGCTTCACAAGTACGAGAGAAGGCGCAAGGATTGGGGCCGGACAAATCTTACGCAGCCCCAAACAGAACCTAGACCTAACACTACAATCAGGTGGAAAAAAACAGTCTGTATGCAAAGGAAGAAAGATTGGGGAAGAAAGAAAATTCAAAACCAAGGAAACTAAAAAACGAAATATCACAGAAATGCAGGTGTATGTGCTCCGTTACCCCCCCCTTTTTTTTTTGCTCTGTCATAATGTGCCATTGATACCTTTCTGGTATGTGTGTGAAAAATGACTAAATAAAGCACCTGGCATATCATACAATGTGTCTATTTATGTGTATATTCCTTGTATTCATTGCACAAACACCACAACTGGAGTTGATTAAGCCGATTTTATTGCAACTTTCCAACAGCACAGAAGCAGACTTTTCACAAGCATCGGTGCACAAAGTGTAAGCATACTGTACAAAATCTATCATGAACTTTGTTCTCGTTCCCGGGGTCTCTCCCCATGTTTCCAACGTCTACATGGATCAATTTAGCCTTCAGCCTCCCCTCTTGTGCTTCATAGTAACCTGCAGAACAAGGTGTTTTTCTTTTCCTTTTACACAAAGTGGTATTCCCATGTTTCAGTAGATCTTCGCTTCTTTTGTCTGCCATGCACCCCGGTCTGCACTTATTCTCCTCTTCCTCCTCCTCTTCACCCGTGGTTGTCCTCTCTTTTCTTTGGTCCCAGTCTGTGTTGTGGACACGAAACATTGCTTCGTGTTACCCGGATATCTCGCGTTTGCAATGAACTCCTCCAAGGTAACCGTGATCACAGCAGGGAGGAAAATGTCAACCTCTGTGTCCCAGAGCACTCGTCTTGCAAACTCGGGCTGCCTCACATGCAGGTGAATATGCGTGGAAAGAGAGGACCATTGGTTGTGTCTGGTGCGAGTCTTATCGAAACACATGAGCACCAGAGTTCTGTTGTTAAATAGTTTGCTCAGTAAGCAATGCTTGAGGTATGGGAAAAAGCACAATGTCAGCATGACCATCATAGTGTGGAAGTCAGCTCTGTTCGCGTGTTTGTCATTGTACTTACACGCTACTTTCTTCATAAAGCGTTGGATCTTACTGTCCCGCGAATCATACAGTGTGGCTATGGCTGCCGTGCTTTTCAACACAGCCTCCCTTATAACAGAAACCATTTCCTCGGGACACTGAATTTGAGGCTCTGTGCTGAACTGTATCTCCTCAGCCAGTTTGAATATCTTGGCCATCCAGGATAAGGACGGGTCCAGGCATTGAGTGTTTAGTCCACGGTTTTTGTTCATGACCTTGTACTGGTCTAGGAATTCCTGGGTCAGCATGGTTGAGAACAGCGCAATTGTGACAGGCATGCTGGATTTCAGTATGAGACATCTATAGTCTGTCTGGTCAGAGCCACGATAGACACTTGCGTTCGGTTGACATTCAATCGCACCGTAACCCATTTCAATGGCCTCTCCTCTAACAGGTTTATCATGCGGTCCTCTGAATTCCAGCTGGGGTTTCTGAAAGATGAGCAGAGCAGCAACGGGGCACTGAGTCTCTGAAGATGCTTCGGTTTGATATTGAGCCCGTGTGACCATTGTTTGTATCAGGTCACAGCTGTACCCAGAGCACACATGCTTGCTGTAGTGCAGAGCACACACATAGCTCTGTGCATGATCCCTGAATGAGCATTCTTTCTCCACACATAGACTGACCCATTGAGGATCCTCTATTAATTCTGTGTGATAATGGTTCATAGTGAGTCTGGTTATAACAGACTCCGTATTGTATTCTTTTCTGTCTTGTGACTCTTTGGTTTACATGTTTTGATTGTGATGTTTCACATGTTACTGTTACACCAGGTTCTCATGCATATCTCTCTCTCTCTCTCTCTCTCTCTCTCTCTCTCTCTCTCTCTCTCTCTCTCTCTCTCTACAGGCCAGCAGAGGGCAAAGTGCAGATCTGATCTTGGTGGATGAAGTGGGCTTTGTGAACTCCAAGGTGTTGTTGGCTGTGCTGCCAAACATTGCGTTCAGGGGGCGAAAGCAAGTGCACATCACCAGTCATGTCACCCACACCCCATGGCTGGAAAAGGTGTCCGATATCCGCAGAGATGATGGAGAGCCTGCTTACCACGTGGTATCTCAGAGATTCAAGTGTGCATACCACGAGAGGGAGCCTGGCTTGACATGCTTCTGTCTCGGAGTGTACTGTCCTCAACACATTTCTGTAGACAACGAGCTCAAGGAGTTGATGAACATGGTTGCACCAAAAGGATTTGAACGAGAAGTCACAGGAAGCTGCAAGCTATCCTCCTCAGACTTCAAGACAGACAGCACCACGCCTTTTGAGTCCACGGTCATAAACAGGTTCCTCTCGAACAACAGCGTTACCCTGGACCACATGACTCGAGCATCCGTGGTCAGAGCGTACCTGTGTCTCGATCCAACATTTGGAGGGGGTTCGAGGTCCTGTGCTGGGGTGTGCTGTGCTGTGGAATTGGCGGATGGTAATCTAGTGGTGAGTTGCTGTTATATTTTTTTTTCGCATTATTATTTAATTTTTTTTTTTTTTTGGTTTGTTTTTCAGGCAGACTTAATCCAGACACGAGCAGCTCGCTGAACAGGTATCCATAATGTATCGGTTCATCCTTGGAGCTGCCATATGTTTGCCGTTGTTTTTCTCCAATGTCTTCCAGCTTCAGGTGCTGGTGCTTGTTTTCAGTCTCTGAATGCAGCGGGAGGCTCAGATCAAGCAATGTGCAAATATAAGAACTAATGCGAGCTTCATCCTGGATCGTCAATGTGGTTTCTGTGTCCGGAACGGAGCATGAAACCAGCTCTGTAGCTTGAGCCCAAGTTCCGCATGTACACTCAGAACCCCCAAGCTTAGTCATCCAGCCCGTGACTGCGAGGGACACGATGGTTTGCAATGAGCGTGTACATCTCTTACTTTCCTTTAGTATGGACACGTACTTTAGAGCTCCACAGCGAATGCTCTCGGCTGACGTGTACGCAGCAAGTATCATTGACTCGTATCCAGTCCACTCGCAGTTGGAGATGCACTCGTGTATGAACTGTTCTGGAACCTGATTGCCTATCGCAAGTGTAATGGCTCTGACCAGTTCGCAGGGTGCAGTGAGCAAACCACGAGCACCTCCTATATTCTCACCAAGGCCCCCGTTCCCACTGATGGAGATCAGCGTGTCAATCAGGAGTATTTTGGCAGGCGAAAATGAGACAAGCTGCCCATACAGTTCTCTGAGCTGTCCGAGGTCCATGCTAGAATAGAAGAGCATGTTGCGCTGAAACAAAGCATACACTATCATGAACTCGTAGTGAGATGTTAAGCGCTCCCATGGCATCCGAAGCAAGGCCTCGATCTCTCTACGCGCTGCTAGACAAGTTGAACAGAACATGATTGTAATCCTACCAAAACAAACACAATGTGTAATCTCTCTCTCTCTCTCTCTCTCTCTCTCTCTCTCTCTCTCTCTCTCTCTCTCTCTCTTTCTCTCAGATTATGGCCTTGGAAGAGTTGGAGATACGAGATTTGGATCATGTAACTCAGCTCTATGCAGCTCTATTGAGTGCCCATGTCAGACTTCTAAAGATTCTTATGCCAAGAGTGCTCTGGAAAGAAGTACCTGTGGTGATAGTATTTGAACAAAACACCTATGTGAACGCGTTGGTGGATGTTAAGAACTTGCTTGAGCAATACCTGGTACGCTCTGGATTTAAGCTTGTATTCTATAGCAAGTGGTCACACATGAACAACAAGTACATGCTGGGCAAACACGTGAGTGCAAAGACCAAACTGGACATGGTGATGTGTTCCGTCACGGCCATCAACAAAGGAACCCTGTATTACTGTGACACGGTCATGTCTTTGGGATGGGCATTGTTGTCCGAAGCGACAAAAAGAACACGGATGCTTGAGTCAAGCATCGGAACCCAGAGGGGATCTGGGTCCAGCAACAGGATGGGCTCTAACATGGCCGTGTTCATGTACAGACGCTCGCGAAAAGGAGCGAACCTAGCCACTGACATAACGAGCAGTTTACTGGGTGCATGCGATGTCATGACTCTGCCCATAGACAGACTCACTGACAAGGCACATGCTGAGCAAGGGAAAATTCTCCTGGGGAAACTGAGAGATGAGATGGCACTCGTAACTATTACACACTCCCTGAAAGGAAGCGTGGTGACAACCGGTGGCAAAAGATCTGTACATGGAGAGTACACAAGAGATGATGTACTCTCTTCCTTCCTGCTTCTGTGCCACACCAGAGAGGAGATACACAGCGGAGTAACATCCGTTAGGCTCAGTGGTGAAGTGTATTACAAGTAATACCCAGCTGTCTTGTGGGAAACTGTGATTACCTCGTGTTTTCCTTGTGTGTCTCTGTATTTACTCACATGCATGTATGCATGTTTAGAATGTATGTTTGTGTGAGCTGTGCAACATGAGTCAATAAAGCGTACACACACAAGAACTCAGAATCTGTTTTCCTTGAGTCTTTTGTTTCCTTTTATTATGCTCAACCACAGGTCAACACAATCCATGTTCACTTCACATAGCTGTACATATCCCCATTATGACATGCAGATGTAACGTGTAGGTGATACGGATGTTCATGTGAAGTGCATGTTCTGTACTTGCTTAGCTGTGATGTATGGTTCCGATATGAACCTCTTAATAAGAGAGAAGAAGTTGACAACAAAATGAACAAAAAAAAATAGACACAAGACAAAGATAATAGGATCTGTGGTTAGAGAAGGATCCACATAAAGGCTTTTCTGGTGTTCTTCTTTGTCTTCAACACCTGAGCATCCCTGCTGATGAAGGCTGGATGGGAAGTTTTGATACTGTTGGGCATACGAAGGCTTTCTGAGTGGCAGGTTTCTTGAAACGGGTCATGGGTGACTGC
>JBAJHY010000022.1:19608568-19622565 GCA_037177095.1 Craterocephalus marjoriae | reverse complement strand
GTCCCACTGCAGAGACTTTTCCCTCCATCTCCCTCCTTGTGCACCTACTTCTCCTCTCCTCTGTTCACCCACATCACTTTCCATCGACTGCAATTAGTGATATTCATACAAATTACAGATTGGAGAAATCGTCAGAAATGTTGTGAAATATTGAAAATTTAACACAAGCTAAAAATACAATCATTGCTTGGTAAATCATCTAGAACCTGGAACATGTAATAGCATTTATTACATGCATTCAAATGTTCTCAGATATAACCTGCATGGTGGTGTTGTCCACAATCATGCTGTCAAATGTGATGTCGGGGTATCCAGAAGCAACTTCTTTGCAGCACTGCAGAAACAAGCCATCACCGAGCTTCCTGTGGATGTACAAACAGCCGTCTCAACATTACCAACACACAGAATAGCTCATTTCATAAATTAGGGATGGGCATTCGATTAAATTGTCATAATCGATTATCAGGAGAATTAATGTTTGATTAATCATTTTTATTCCTATATTCAAATTCTATATTTATAGCTGATATTTAAATGAAGTGAAAGCAGGAAAAATTGGTGTTTTTCCTCATTTAGATTTTTATTACAAGATGAACGACTCTTGTGGCAGTCAAATGGGATTTATTCACTGGTTACAATGGAAAAAGATGGGCCCACATACAACTTCAGCACCAGTTTAAAAACGCATTTGATTAATGGATTAAAAGATAATGTAATCAATCAAAATCTTAACAATCAATTAATTGAGCATAGATTTATTATGCACATCCCTACTTTAACTCTGACCGAGGAGCAGACAGAGAAAACAATTACCACGGATCAACTCACATGATGTTAGCCTTATGCACGGCAGTGACCTTGCGGCGACCCTTCTCCCTGGCTAGTTGGAAAGCGTACTCAGCGATCCTGAGGGAATTGTTCCTGGTGATGATCTTTAAACTCTCCACTACCCCGGACACACTCTGAAAACAACAGAGTTGGAAGGATAAAGAAAATCAATCAAAACTTATGTTTAACTACAGAATGTTATACGAGCTTAAACTCCGGCATATTCAGAGAACCTACTAAGAGCAGCAAAACTACAAATACGCCTGTGAACACATTTTTATGTGGATTGTTGATGATTATATGTCACCAATTCACTCAGTTTAATGCAGCTGATCATATGCACCAGTAGGTGGATGGGTTAAGCCGATTAATTTTAGGTGGAAGTTGACTTTTGCATGCATGGATGGCACCAAACTCTCATTTCAAAGCGAAACAGGCGTAGAAAACAATCACAGGAGGGACAATAGTCATGCATTTCAGCAGAGAGGAGAATTGATTATTTTTTTTTTCTGTCTGACCTCGTGCTCCAGACTGCTGTACTCTCCCTCTGTGTTCTCCCGGATGATCATGATGTCGATGTTTTTGTGGCGAGTCTGGACCCCGGGGAGGGACTGGCAGTGCATCACATTGGCATACAAGTCTAAGCTTGTGCTGTTGAAGACAATACACATGGCTCATTTGGACCAAATTATGCAAGCCATTTGATAAAAGCAAGGGACAAGAATATCTAATTTACACTTACCGCAGGAGATTATTTCTGGATTTGACTGATGGCGGCATGGTGTGCTTGGTCTCTATATTACCTACCAGAGAAGTTAAACAATGCTGATGTTGAATTGCAGTTTTATAGTCATGATATAACCCACAGGTTTAGACTGATTCCCAAGTTTTTATGCTCCACTAACAAAGAAAAGTAGCCTACCCTTCAGGGCAACTCCATTACGGCGGATGGCCATGATGGCATTATTGATATCGTCCTCTGTCTCCACAGCAGAGTTTACATGCACCACCTCAAAGTCCACTGGCACACAGCTGAACCTACCGATAAGTAACAGTGCATACGGTGGAGTTATTACCTTTTATGGTGAAGTTATCAAACTTTTTAACAGTGTTTACTGTAAGTATATCCAACCTGAAAACCTCTCTGACATGACTGAGAAGCTCTGGGCCGATTCCATCTCCAGGTATGAGGGTCACAGTGTGTCTGCCTCCATACTTGGCAGGAGGAGGCTGCAACATTGACCGTATCAACAGGATTACAATGAGAAACACTCTGGTGGTATGTTTTGCATAACATGCTATTCTCTAGCAAGATAATAAACCACAAAAAAAAACAAGAAAAAAAAAACAAAAACAAGAAGTGTCTGACCCACTAAATGTTTTCAGGGATGTTCCACTAATGTAGCTAAAGAAAGCCAGGCTGTATGGGGAAAGCCTTGCTTCAACTAACACCATCTCCCAAATTTAGGCTCAAGTCGTTCCACTAACACATTTCATCTGCATCTAATCAAGGCTAATTCAAGCGAGGCTAACATAGCATGGCTATACGCAGGTTCCAAAATGTAGGACACCCTGATGAGTGGATGGTGGAAAAAGCAGAGGATAGAAAAGGAGAACAAGACATTTTGGGGTGATCTAGATCACAGATTTCTTTGGTGAGGATTCCTTACAATGGGCAGATAAAAGCTCTAATTGGCAGTTAACCCCACCTGAAAAATATTAGCAACAATCACTGACATAAAACTTTGAAATGGCTTGGTGGAGCTCTGCCTTATGACGAGTTCTTCAGACGCTCTGCACCCTGTGTTTGTGTTGGGAAATGAGTCCTGTGATGGCACGAGTTGTGAGTCAGTCCATGACTAAGGTCGAGTAGTTCTGGTTTTATTCTGGGGAATCTGATCTGAGCTGACTGACTGTCCAGGGAAGAATGCTTCCACCTCCAGTAGGACTGTGGAACGAGTATCTCCTTAAACACTGGTCCCTGAACCGGGAGGTTCTTCTGCATGGAGATCTGACCTGTTTTACAAGAACAAGATGTCTCTCTAAGGAAACATTCTATGACCTTTGCTGTCTTTAACCCAGAGTATTTTTTAACTCTGACTAAAGACAGGATTGTGTCTCATAGCAGTCTCAGGAAAGCTAAGGGTAGGTGGGGCTTTTGTTGTTGTCCGGTTTGAAGTGGGGTTGTGTGAATAGTTACAGTCCTGTAGTGGACGGCGGTCTGACTGCTAGCAAGCTGACGTCTGCTGGACAGGATTCTTTGTCCCATCGTGGACATCCCTCCGATCAGAAACTGAGGAAGTTTAAAGATTCAGAATGCGTGAGCTTTGAGGAGTGTTTAAATCATTCAGATTTACCTGCTGCAGGTGAGATGTTTGTCCCACAACTCCACTTCAAACATGGAGAAAACCTTTTCCAGTCTAAAGCAAACCAGAAAGAAAGCTGTCTTCCTCCTGCCTGCAGGGGCTGTGAAGTACCTGGAGTGCTCTGCGTTGACCCAGCGAGGCCTGAAGACGGTATTTGACGAGGCCATCCGAGCCGTGCTCTGCCCTCCCCCCGTGAAGAAGAGGGGGAAGAGGTGCACCATGTTCTGAAGAGGAAACACTGTTCTTACCCGACTCTGCATCACCGGAACCACAACAACCACGTCTTCTCTGACAGGATGAGAGAAAACTAACGAGAGCAAGTGTGCAATTCTCAGATTGCGTTCTTTGTGTTGATGTTTTTCTTTTAACCATACTGGTAACAGAAACCAGATTAATTTCTTCATGGCAAAACACGGTGGAGGGTTCAGGTTCCCTCAGCCATAGTTAGCTTATGGTTGTTGAGTTGTTTGTATTCACAGAAGCAGATGACGTTGCCATGAGGGATGCAACGGTTTCTATAACTCGTCTTCATCCAGCATCTTCTCTCCTTTATCAGCCGTGCTTGCTTGCCTTCATGCAATGGTGACTAGATAGAACGTGAACTGTGAATATGCCTTCAGGCTGAAGTTACCCTCGGTTTCTAATCTGAGATCAGCATGTTGAAATAAAAGACAGGAACCCTTTCAGTCTGCCTCCACCAGCAGGTATGACCATCTGACAAGTTTATAAATGAAACCCCTTTCATGCTCCCTTACGTAAAAAGGACGTCCATGTTAAACGTTCTCTTTTACGTTGCTGTGGCTGCCCTCTACTTTAGGAGCAGCGATGACTGCCATGATCCAAAGTCACTTTCAAACACTGGTTGATGGCGGTAATGCACCACTGGGAGGTTGTTTCCAACACAACCTAAACGCTTACATAGCCTGTCGTCAAAAGCTCGAGCAGCAGTTTTTGTCCTCGTTTCATTATTCTTCTGCATTTTTTCCTTCCCTTTCTTCTCCTCCTCCTCTTCCTTCTCTGGTTTGTTTCCGCTCAGCACAGATCCCATAATTCATGGTGGTATTGGGGGATCCGCAAAGACCCTTAACACTACAAATGACTTGTGTAACCACTGCAGCAGAAGGACGAAACTGTCCGTCTTCTGCGTCGAGCATAAATGCCCCTTAACAGTTCAAATCTAAAAATCTGAATATTTGTCCCTGTTGAATTAATTTAATGTATCAGACATGTATTGCCTTATCTGCAGGGTCTTGTCTAGAGGGGGGCCTTAAATTCTAGGTCTGAAGTCATCTTTGTTACTGTGTTGCGTAATGCCAAATCCCCAGCTGGAGCCACCAGAGCAGCTGGTTGACTTTTGCCTGACCAGTTAAACCAGTGTGCAAACCTCCAAACTCCCAGTTGTTCCAGTGAAAACAGCGGGTGTGTCCGACAAACAGCTGATCTTACTCATGTTTCTGAGGGTAACTTCACACAACTGTGGACATGTGTGAGACAAGCATGCCAAACACTGGGGCTGTTCAACCTCGCTGCCTGAGTTCTGCCTCTACAGGTGGAGTCTGCATGGGTCTTAAAATATTCTGTCTTAATTTATCCCACTGTGTAGATGTAGAGTCTGCTCTTCTGTGTGAGGGTGTGTGTGTGTGTGTGTGTGTCAGCTGCAGTGAGACAGTGTTGTTAGACATGTCAGGGTGGTGATAAAAGACAGCCAAGTTTTTTAGGGTCCAGTTTTTGGTACTATTTCATACTGCAGTTACACACAACTTTTCAACAATATGTGGACATTATGACAGAGAACGGTGGAGTAGTGACATGTCGTGGTGTAAAGAATAATCCTTAGAAAGGAGTACATTATTAATAACTAGATGTTCCTGAATATTTAACTCTTACAAGTAAAACCATTCAAACTAAAGGGATCAGAATCACTCATGTTCAAGTGTTGCTAACGGTGTCAAAGAACCAATCTTTGTGGAGGTTTCTGCAGACTGCACCTTTATGTAAAGCATTAGTGGTCTCTGCAGGCCCCCGTGTGTCTCTGCAGACCCTCGGTGTGTCTCTGCAGGGGGTGCTGACTCCCCCTGCAGGACACGGTCCTGTCTCCAGTGGACACAACTGTGTGGTTGAATCATGTGGTGTGGTCCTGCTAAGGTGTGAACACGTAGCTAAGAAACAGCAGAAAAAGAAGAAAAAAAGTGATAGTACTATTATTGCATGGAAGTTCTGGTTATTTGACCCACTGTAATTCTTAGGAGAGGTTGTGTGATGAAATGCATCGGCCATGTATGTATGTAATGTAAGATTACTTGTATACTTGCTCAAACTGTTTGTCTTTATTACTTTACATGTCTATGTGGTGGAATTTTCATTTTTTTGTATACTAAATACAAATGCATATGTAAGGTGCTCTGCTTTATGTCCTGATTTACACATCAGCATCGATCAGTCCTCTCAGTCCAGCCATTTCTGAACACAGAGAGTTTACTGAGTTCATAATAAACCTGGAAGGACCTGGAAGCAACACAGGGGTTAAAATCCGCCTGTAAAAGTCTTAGTTTTATATGCAGATAAACAGAAGCTCAGGAGGAGAGCTGAAGGGACGGAGATCCGCCCCGTTTACGTGTTGGATCATAAAACTGACCCAATGTTCCTCCTGAGCTGTTGATCAGCAGAAACAGCAGGACTGGCTGAAACACTAGCAGAAGTCAACAGCAGTAGAAAGTCGAGCATATTTTAGTCTAGGTTCCACATCCAGCACCATCTGTCTCCAGTGGGCTGAAGCAGGAAAATAACTGATAAATAATGAAAACTACTTATTTTCTACCATATTATTATCAAGATGTTTCCATTTTTATTCATTTATTAACATGAAAATGCAAAGCAACATATGAATTCATGTCAAGCTGTATCATGATGGGAAAACAGCATTTAATAAAAAGCAACTAGTATCCTGTTCTCCATCACAAGCGGGCGGTTAGATAAGACATTTTAAACACGGGACGCGGACATCAGCAGCTGTTGTCCTCAGCTCCTCCTCATGGCCATGTGTCTTCTGCACACATAACTGGAGTCACGCCTCTTCGTGTGACAGTGAGGAAACGCAGGTCCATCCCTGGAGGTAGGATGAGGTCAGACTTTCTGTCCTGTGAAGCCCTTTTATCTTTCAGATTGTCTAAAACTTTCAGGAAGTCGTGACCTAAACGGAGTTCCGGGTTTCAGGGTTCAGGTCACTTCTTGGGACTGCTGTAGTGTCCTAGCGGGGACCCTTGGACGTAGTTGAGGATGGCGCTCTGCAGGTAGCTGGCTCTGTTGGCCTCGTCTTCCCTCATCCTCTGGATCTCTGCCTCCTTCAGACGCAGCTTCTCCAACATGGAGGACATCTCACTCTCTTTGTCGAGGAGCGCCTCTCTGTGGTTACTGCTCAGCACTGATGGAAAACAGGAAGCTTTAGAAGGAGAACATGGAGCAACAAGAACAGGAGGGAACGTGGGCTTGTACCTTTAATCTCCCTCTCCAGGGCGCTGATCTTCGCCTTCAGGCCTCCCTGCGCTGTCATCTCTGCTTGGAGAAGGCCGATCTGTTCCTGCAGCTCCAGTTTGACCCGGCTCACCTCGGCCACCTTGTCCTGGTCTTTACCAGACAGATCCTACAGCAAAACAACAAACGGCTGTGAATAAATATACTTCACAGAGTCCGCAAAACACCTGGACGAAAACCTTAGGAGATGCTGGACTAATCACAGAAAAGAGATTTGAGATAAAAATAACTATTCAGGAGGTTTGCTGGTTTGTCCTGACCTGCTGCAGCTCCTCAGTCCTGCGCCGCAGACCATCCATCTCCAGGCTCTGCTGGCCGTTCTTGGCCTGCAGATCAGAGATGGTCTGCTTCTGCTGGGAGCAGTGAAGCTGCATCTCCTGCAAGGAGAATCGCAGCGAGTGGAGCTTCTCCTCCAACGTTGACACGTGCTCCTGCTGCTCAGGAAAGATGGGACAAAAAGCTTTCAGCCACTCTGATGCTGGAGACGTGTTTTCTCCTTTCTTTCCCACATTCTCTGACATTATATTGCAAATATAGGACTTCCATGCGTCTTCAGTCTGAAAACATTTAAGACCATTTCCATTCGAGGCCCACTCGTTCCTCCTGTCCTCACTTCAGCATAATGAGATCAGCTGGGAGTGATCCAGCTAGAATAACTCCTTGTTCTGCGTCTCTGACTCAGCTGTGGGCCAACATGGAATCTGCTGCGTCTGCTGGTCTTCATCATGTTTGCTGCAGCAAGCAGAAAGAAGCAGCTGTCTTCACCAACCTCCTCCAGACGGACTTGAGCTCGTACTCGTCCCAGCTCCTCCTCTGCGTGGGCCCGCTCCGTCACACAAGCTGCTTTACTTTTACTGAGCTCCTGCAGCAGAAGGACGACATCATCATCATCATCATCATCATCATGTAGAAGCAGAAAGGTGACCTCATCATCATCATCACCTTCATCATCCTCTTTATCACCTTCATCATCATCATCATCACCTTCATCATCCTCTTTATCACCTTCATCATCATCATCATCATCATCACCTTCATCATCTTCATCATCACCTTCATCATCATCATCACCTTCATCATCATCATCCTCTTTATCACGTTCATCATCATCATCATCACCTTCATCATCATCATCATCATCATCATCATCATCACCGTCATCATCATCATCCTCTTTATCACCATCATCATCATCCTCTTTATCACGTTCATCATCATCATCACCATCATCACCTTCATCATCATCATCACCTTCATCATCATCATCCTCTTTATCACCATCATCATCATCCTCTTTATCACCTTCATCATCATCATCATCACCTTCATCATCATCATCACCTTCATCATCATCATCATCATCACCTTCATCATCATCATCCTCTTTATCACCTTCATCTTCATCATCATCACCTTCATCCTCTTAATCATCATCATCATCCTCCTAATCATCATCATCATCACCTTCATCTTCATCATCATCACCTTCATCATCATCATCCTCCTCTTAATCATTATCATTATCATCTTCATCAGCTGTAATTTAACTGTAAGGGACTTAAGGCTCGTCCTGTGGTGAAACCCAGCAGATTGGGAGAGGAGTTAGTGCCACAACCAGACGTGGGTGTCTGTGCAAAAATGTGTGTTAAAAATATTTTGGTTGTTGGAGTTTTGTTTGACCATTATACACTCTCTTTAGCTTTGTCTTCTGATATTTACTGTAAATACCGGCATCTGTGTGTGCATGTGTGTTTTCTTGTTTTTCTCACATCATGGGGACAAAAATCTAGCAACTCACCTTACGGGGACATCCTGTGAATTTGGGGACAGAAATTTTTGTCAAAGTAAATCTTTTAACTAACGAATTGGTTTTACGGGTTAGAGAAGAGAAAATAGTTAGTCGATGGAGACCTTAAAGTCAACTTAAACCTGTGTATTTATATGTGTGTGTGTGCATGTAGGGTTGGTGTTTTATTTGTCTGGTTTGCGCAGCAACAACTCTGTGACATTTGTGTGAAATTGGTCTTTTCTTTGTTAATTCATTGTGCTATCCACGTGTGGAATAGGCATCTCTGACCAAAAGGTAAATATGAGGCCACAGTACAGATTATGACTTAAATGGTTGCACCAGAAGAGACATTTGATCAGTTTTTTGGCTGATTTGAAGCAAGCCAGCTACCATTTTTAGGTACTGACCGGCCGTTTGACAAAACAGGTTTTATTTAAAATGAGTCTGCACCTCATCTTCTGATCTGCAACATGATGTGTTTGTACAGCAAAAATTGAACCAGTTTCACACAATTCTGCCAGAAAGAAGGTACAGCCCTGCATCACAGAGGTAGCCTCTTTGTTTTTACAAGAAGCTGCCACCTCTGTGGTACAAGATGAAAAAGAACTGCAAGCTTTTATCAGTACCTTTTTCTGTCTCCCAATATTTTCACAATCAACCTCAAGTCCCTGCTTTCTAACACCCACTGCCCCGTCCCCAGTGTTATCCTATCTCTGTAGGGCAGCACCTAGGTGGCGCTTTCCCCGGCTCCAGAGGAAGCCCCACTGGGTTTGGGCTCAGGCTGGTCGGAGTGAGCCATCTGCGGGGATGAAGGGCTCAGTGGGTCCCCCCTTTCGCCCCGCTCCTGGAGGTTGCGCTGGTTCCTGGCGGCCTCTGTTAGCATCTGCATTCGGCGCTCCTGATGTTCCTCTAGGCCTCTCCAGAGCTCCACGCGCTCCCTTTCTCGCTTCATCTCCCTGACAAGGCAGCGGAAAGGAATAAAGTGAAATGATAGAAAGTAGAAGCGGGTTCTGAGGCAGACTCATAATGCAGCCAGTGTCTCGAAAGCAATTCTTTTTAACTTTATAATGTGGTTATAGAGGTATATGAAACACAAAGCATAAGACAAAGAGGGAAAGAGATTGCTTAAGGCCAGAACAGTAAGAACAGCTGACACCATTATATTCTATTCTAATCCCCACACTGGCTTTGGATTGCCACAAAATGTCACTTTACAGCAGTGGTTCCCAACTCGGTGTATTCCCTGAAAGGTTATCGCTAAGCTTAGATGGAGGAAACTAGAGGTTCATGGTTCACACCAGCACATACTTACCCCAAAGTATTGTTTTTTGGACGTGCAGACTCGTGTAAATCAAGTTCAAGTTCAGGTTTATTTATAAAGCAGACTAACAACAACCTTACGGAGCCCGAGGTGCCAAATAGATCAGGTTCCAAAATATCTAGTGAGACTGGGACAGGTGGCTCAGCTGGTAGGGCGGCTCATTCAGTGAAGGGTAATTCGAAGGGTGCTTCGAATCCCGCTGCTCCCACCCCAATCACCTGTTGTGTCCTTGGGCAAGACACCTTACCCTCATTGCCTCCGGTGATGGTACTGCTGGTAAAACTCAATTGTAAGTCGCTTACAGTTTTATCCGCTTTAGCTAAATGACAGTAATGTAATGAGTGGAACAGCAGAAGGAAGCAAGAGAATGTCTCCTTAAATCATTGGTACTGTGCAGATGATGGATACACAGGGTTGATCACTTACGGGACATGAATGTGGTGAGGGAAACATGAACAGGTTCAGAGATACAAATCAGAGCAGGACCCTTCACTAACAAAATAGTTGACAGGTAGTAGCAGAAAGGATTCATACTTCAATTATGCAGGGGCGGGTCAAGAACAGATTTAATGTGGGTCTCACCTGCTGCGCCTGTGCAGTGTTCAAGGCCCCCTGCCTGGACGTGAGCTCAGCAGGAATGGGAAGGCTCCACGCCTCCTCAATACTAGGAAGCATTTTACTCTTATTCTGCAGACTACCTGGATGTAGGTTACACAACTGAGCCTAGGAGAAATTGTGTAAGACACAAACTTTAGTGCTGAGCTTTGGGTGAACAAGAGGCACTACAAATACTACTGCTTATTTATAGGAGGTGTAGCTGAGCACAGAATACAACAGAAATGTTCAATGCCATGAATGTATGCCTAACAATCAAGTGGGAAAAGATAATGAAAAGAAAATGCTCGAATATGAATCGTCGTTCATATCTCTGCAGTCACAAATAAAAAAAAATAAATAAAAAGTATCACAGACAGGCAGATTGTGCAGAATGATGGTGATAAAACCCAAACAGCAGAGCGTGCAAGGGGGGATTCAGCTGTTTAATTAGTAACTTTGAAACTTGTTTCTCAGATTAGACACAACAGAGGAGGCCTCTGATCAACCCAGACTGATCCCAGCAGCCGGAGCTGCTCATGAACCAGGAATTTAGTCCTGATTATAACCGTGAGTTAGTAGAAACGGCAGCAAGTCGATGCAGTGGGAATCCGATAGTTATGATTTTAAAGAAGAAAGAAAATGCAGTGTCCCGTGGTGATATAAGCTTCCTCAGGTATTGATCAGAGCGTGGACTCCCACGGTTTGCAGGTATCTTGCTGATTTTCCTGTAAATCAGCTGGAATAGACTGCATGGACCGGTCCAGTTTATAGAAACTGTAATAACCATGGCAACAGTGACGGAGAGTGTGAAAGACGCAGGTGATAGATGCTATTAAGCTAATAAGGTGGCATTGTATTGCCTTAAAGGATGTTTTGCTTCTTTGTGTACACTGTGACCGTGTCAGCTTCAAATGATGAAATATATACTATGTCCACTTGATTTAAATTATATTTTTTATTGCTTTTTCCTTTATTTCTCGCCTGAAGGTGAAAGGATGGAGGGTTGACAGGGAGAATAAAAGGGAAGCTTAATTAAAGAGGAAAGTGAATGAAACCTTTTGTGCACGCTGAGCGCAGAGCGGCTGGTTTTCATGGAAAGGTCGTTAGGCTCACACCCGCCGCTGCCTTCCGTTCTGCCTAATTGAAAATTGCCGCGAGGTGTGAGGTCCACACGCTGGGGCGAAAATTGCGGCTGGTGGACCGAAACGTTGTGAGGATGTGGCAGTTTGACCGAGTCAGAGCGACACTCAGGACCGGCAGAAGAGTTAGGGGTGGGTGCGAACCGGAGGTGGGAACCGGGCTGCTGCCGTACGACAGTCTGTTCGCAGTCGGGTAATGTGTGCAGTCCAGGAAAAGGTGCGAAATCCTGCAGATACGCAGCGGCTGCAGTCCTTTCACTTTGTGGGTTTAGTCTGTAAAAATGATTTTAAAAAAGTGCAAACTCTCATGCAGGACTTTACATCAAAGCATATGGATCCACTAAGCTCTAGAGCATCGCAGTATGCTCACTCATCCTCCTCGTCTGCTCTGTCATGGGAGGCAGGGATCTCCCCTAACTCGTCTGGTCCCGCATCTTTTTTCCTGTGTCTGCTTATTTATGTGGGTTGACCTCAAAGCAGTGAGAAGGCAGTGCTTTAGAAACAGTTTAGAAGATGTTCTGCAGCATCTGCGAAAATGGCAAAATAATCTTCATGTGCAAATAATTAAACTCCACGAGTCGCCTACAGAAATGTCGTGATTATAGAATTTCTTGGTACGATTATTGTCAGAGAAATAATCAGGATCATACTAAACCGGAGCATCTCAAAGGGGCGTCAGGGGGCGCTGGAATCATCGTTCTCAAAAGGGAGGCGTTGGCAATCCACTGTTTATTTTGATGATTGAGACGTTTATTGATCGATCAGTGCGAGGAGACAGATTCAATGTGACCCAGAACTGGACGTAGCGGTTCAGAGAATGAAGAAATGAATGAATAATCAGGATTATTGTGCTTTTATTAATTTCTCCATCATATAAATGTATAAATCACATAAACATTCCTTAAAGTTTTATTTATTTCGATCTTCGGATGCCAACATAACAAAAGTTGATGAGGAAATTCCTTTCGAACACGTTGGAATGCTGATAATAAACAGAAAAATGTCCGCCGGTGTACATAAAAGTTTCCTGCGGTGCATAGTTAGCATGATTCCCTGCTGCAGTCCGTGTTCGGGCTGAAGGATGCGGCAGCGAGGATCCCCTAACGATCTCTTCTCCTGCAGATCAATAGGCCAAAGTGTCACAGAAGGAAGAAACAGAGAAGAAAAGAAAGTGATGGACTCGTCTGGAGTTGATAAGATTCTTGTGTGTTTGGAGTGATATCTAGTTACATGGCAGTTTGAACGAGGCCAAGTGTTATTTTTCAGTCTCTAGTAGTTTTAAACCTGACAGCGTTACAGCTGTGAGCTATCATGTAAAAAATGATTGCTATTGCTCCTACATTCTCAGAAACGCGGAGGCCTGAAGCGGGAGAAAATCACAGTAATTTCATGTGACAAATCATGTCAATAAATGATTTTTGTTCTCATAACATCTGCCTGGATAATGCAGGAATAACTAATCCATTAATGCCAAAATCAAAAGAAACTTCATGTCCTACCTTGTCTCAACAACAGAAGGATTTTCAGCAAGCTTGGTTTTGCTATCTGCCTTACTGTCCTCTGTCTGCTGAACCTTTCTCACCACCTTTGGGCTAGAAATTGCTTTTCTAGACATCTGAGGGCTGTGACCTTTTCGCTGGGGCTGTGGGCTGTTGGAGCCCAACTTTCGGTTGAGCAGGGGACTTCTGGAGCCCTTTATCTTGGCGGGCTGCTGTAGACTCTCTGTAGTTTTCAGCGAGCGAAGGCCAAGAAGCCCACAGTAATAGTTGCACTGATGGAGTGTCATGAACTGATCGAATACTTCCGGAGAGCCGCATTCAGTTAGTCCTTGGTATCTAAAACACAGGAGACAGCTTCTTATTCCATTTATTCTAACAACATGCAAACAAAGGCATTGAAATGTAAAAGCTAAAAGATACAAACCCTTTTGACTTGGTCACAACTTTAATGTTCGTAATCTTGGTTTCAACACCTGAAGAACACATATATATTTTTAAAAAACTTAAAAACATTCATTTTTATTGATAGATAAAGTAAAGATGAGGTTATCAATTAATAGCAAGTGTGGCTCACCCTCAAGCTGAGCCACCAGCAGATTGCCGTGTGTCCACTGATGGATCCAGTGCTGGAAAGTGCAGCATTTCTGCTCCACCTCGGAACCGTTTTGCATACTCAGCTTGCCTTTGGGATCCATTGTGCAATATTTAACAAAGGTGCCTGTTAGATCAGCTTCAACTGTGGCATAGGGCACAGATTTTGCCGGCCGGTACATCAGATATCGAGGAATCACTCTGTGAACAGATTAAGATGATGACGTTATTTTTTTGATGTCCAAAAAGGTGTACTTACAGAATAATAGATGCTGTACTTACTCCAATGAAAAGCCAAAATGTTCAACAACTCTTGCTATGAATGGATAACCTCAT
>JBAJHY010000022.1:19511693-19521778 GCA_037177095.1 Craterocephalus marjoriae | reverse complement strand
CAGGGCTGTAGAGTTAGTAACTAACAGAGTTAGGATTAGCACATATGGTTTTACAGTTTTCTTCATCTGCATCATGCATCTGGCTTATTGTTGGCAAGTCTCTGTGAGCTATTTCCAAACTACAGCCACAATGATTAGCACAAAGATGTGTTTGGACTAGAACAACAAAGGCAGAGAAAAGTTTCTGGATTTTAAACTAAAAATTAGAGTTAGCCTAAGGCCAACCTCAATGTAACCAGTTGATATCCATGAATTATTATTTCAAATGCTTTTTAGAATATCCAGCTAATCTGGCAACATCATACACAAAAATATCATACAGTTGTGTGAGGTACTTCTTTTAAAAAAAGTCAATATGCAGTCATTCCCAAAAAGCTTTTAGTTTGTTCTTCTCAGAGGTGCAGTTGCAAAGTGACCTGCTTGGAGAGCTCTCTGGTCTCTTGCTTGTTTTATTTTCACATTATAATGCCAAGCACATTTCCAGGGCACTATAACTTACTCAGCCATATAAATATATACTACATCTGTTTGGATCAAAGAACCTGTGTAACATTTTCACATCTACAAGTTGCTGTTAAATCCTTGGATGATCCTCTCTGACCACTGCTTTGCTCCAGCTTTTTTATAATGTGTGTTGAGTCTGGGTATATGTATTTCAGGGTCATCATGGCCTCCTTGTTGAAGCGTGAGAGCCCTCTCTTTCTTTCTTTCAGGCCCAGAAGCCTTTCTCCGCAGGCAAACACTTCGGACAAAGCTTCTTTCTGCTGCTGGGGATCTCTATGGTGACGGACCTCGGTGTGGTAAAGGAGTCGGCCGCTGGAGGCCAGGATGGGTACCAAAACATGATGAAAATTAAGCTTGTTGTTTTTTCTTTTGGTTGGGGGGGGGGGGTATAAAAAAAAGAAAAGAAAAGTTCGCTGATGAGTTCTGGACTGAAACTCGACTTCCAATCAAATGCAATCACGTGAAAGGAGCTATTGTCTGGCTGGTTTCACGTCACTGCTGGCCAACCCACTCAACTGCATCCCACTGGGGGGCTGCTATCGGCGGGCAGTATCATGCCATCACTCAGCCTCTGCCAAGTTTTCCATCAGCCAGGAATGTAACAGGAAGGTCTGCAGCATCCATGCAGCCAACTCGGCCTTCACGCTGACTGGAGGTGGGGGTATAAGTGATGGTGGGGGAGGGCAACCACTTCAACTACAACAGAAGACTTCCTGTTTCTACCTGCACTCACTTTCCTCCGTACATCCTTCCCAATCGCCTTATTCTGATGCAAAATTACGGAAGCAGAGAGCCCGGAAGATGATCGGGATATGTCCCTGTCGTCCCTCATGTCCCTCCCCAGTTTTATGCCCATGCCTCAAGCATAATGTTAGTGATGACCTTTGCTGGGGGACTGTTTTTGAGATGAAAAAACACACAAGTGGATGAAATCATGGACTACCAGAGTGATCTCTGAATAATTTTATCTGGATCTAATGGACACTAAAGAAACAAAAAATATTTCTCCTTCTGCTTGTCGCTTTAAAAAAATATTAATTTTTTGTCCTAAACACAAACTAGCTGCTATTCAGAGAGCTCCACACAGGTAAACATCCACAATGAGGCTATTTTGCAGTTCTGTTACACAAGCTTTAAATCAGAGGCCAGACTTTGCTCTGGCTGGTTACTCAGCCTACAAATCCACAACCAGGTTGTTTACCCTTTCAAAGATTAACCTTAAAAATTATTTTAATATCAGACCAGAAAAGGCGTAGCATGATGGAGAACCACTGAAGGGAGGTTTCATTTTCACTGCCAACCTAATAAGAACTCATGGAAAACATTTAAAATCTCCAACACTCCAAAATTAAAAATAGTTTTAGAGGCTTTGGGTGTGTGCAGACAATTGTACGCTATTATCTTTCTCCTGACAACTGCTCTCAGATAACAGAATAGAGCGGATACTGATTATGACTGACGTGCTCCAAGCGTTACGAAAAGTCTCGTCCGACAAGCCCAACCTGACGAGGAATCCTGGACGGGAAGCAGAGTGGCTGACAGATATTAACATGACAAAGACATGTTGAAGAGGAGCGATTAGAGGCCTGGCGTGTTTCACCAGGCCATGCCTCCTTCTCATCACGCCGCTACAATGGAAGTGGCGACTTAAAGGATCTGCCTCCACATGACCTTTACATCAGGTCAGGCTTAGATCACAAGATAGAAGCTATCGATAAGAAAATGTGACTGATTTATAATGTTGGTGTGGACAGAGGCAAACAGAGAGGCTGGTTTCCATCACATGCCATAACTCTGACTGAATCCCCATATTTTCTACCTGTATATCAAGTAATGCAGGTGAGTTTATATCACTGAAACCTCAGTGATAAAACTGTGCTCTGATTAGAGGTAAAAGCTTCTATTCTCATTCACAGGGTAAGAAGTTGTCACCTGACCATCTTAATCTGGCAATCCTACCGGTAGATATAATTCAGGAAATAAGTTAATTTGATGTCTATAATTAGCTTTACATTAGTAAAACACATCAATTAACTTGATACAAAAACAGAGAAAAATATTTAACTCAATTTAATATTCTAAAACAGTTAGAAACAATAATAATTTTATTGAATACTTTTAATATACCTCTAATATGATTAATTTGTTATTAAAAAATAAACATAAAAACGTAAATTATATTTAATTTAGAAAAATATAAAATAATGTAAAATATTTAACCCATTATATAATTAAACTTAATTAAATTTAAATGTAGAATAATAAAATAGATTCGCTCTTATATTTTATTTTAAAAATGTTATTTAATAACATTGTTATATTATGATAAATATATAAATAAACTAACTTTATTTCATTAAAATATAACTTTAGAAAATATAATAAAATTCAATAATTAAATAATAGCATTTAACTTCATAATTTCAATAAGATAATTCATTTTACAATACATTTAATATGCCAATAACTGAACTGAATTTAATATAGGAACTAATATCTAATTTCATAATATAATTAAACATAACCAAAATATCATAATATAATATAAATGGCTGTCCTGTGTAGGACGCGGTACTGTTTTGCTAACAGTACCTTGTTGCTGGAGCTGATACTCGACCTCCCCGACCTCACGGAGGAGGCATCCCCGTTCTCTCGCGGGACAGGAGTGGACTCCCTCGGGGTGCCGTTGCTGCTGTGAGCGTCCCCGCGGTCTGAGTCGCTGTCCACGCTGGGGACGGGAATCCCCTCCGTGACGAACTCTTTCCGGCACTGTAGGTCGTGTTTCTTCAGAAGCTCCCCGGTCTCGGCGTCCACAACGATAAGCTCCAAAGCCCCAATGGTCGCCCGTATCCGGGCCACCACCTGCTGGTGGCTCTCCCCCTCCACGTTCTCCCCGTTCACGAACATCAGCCGGTCTCCCGCGAGCAGCCCGGCCGCGGAGGCAGGGGTGTCGGGCTCCACGAGCCTGATAAACTGCCCGGTCTTGCCCTTGTCTCCGTGCAGGTGGAACCCGTAGCCGCTGGGTCCCTTCTCCAGCACACACAGCCTGGGTCGAAGGTGGGACATCTTGCCGCTTTACTGACCGAAGACAACTTTTTTAGCCCACTTTCCGAACAACTTGAGAGTCTCGCGCAGCGACCATTCAGGGAAGGGACACCTGTGGAGTGCGGACTTGGCTCGAGCTCTACTTCCTCAGTCTCAGTGAAGTTTCCGCAGCAAGCGTCGCGCTTTCACCCCGACAGCCTGGCTCTCGGTCCTCCCCCCGCGCCGTGTTGCAATCTTCAGCCTCACCTCCAATCCGGCACCGTCCCGTATGCAGAAGAGGTACCGTTGTCAAGGCAACATCAAGAGACGGAGGGCGCGAGTTCCGGTTTTCATAATAAAAGCCGGTACATTTTCCCATGAAAGGAAATTTGTTCTTGTCAAACCCATCCATCCATCCATCCATTTTCTGAACCGCTTAATCCAATTGGGTCGCGGGTGTGCTGGAGCCTATCCCAGCTATCACAAAAAAATCTCTAAATGAGTTTGGTGCGTTTTTTATTTATTGTGATAATAGTTCTTGGTAATAATTATTAAACTGTTAGAAATTCTGTTTATTCCCTTTTAAATTAGTAAAATAAGAGATTTTTCTAATTTTCTCTCTTTTTGAGAAAAAAAACTAAACAAGTTTTCCAGGTATCAATACACAGAAATTTAAAATCAAATTAATTCGTAATTAATGGACAGTGCTGAAGGTGATGGTGAGTGATATTACAATTGTGTGATTTGTCGGAGCATATTTCTTTAGTTAGTTAGTTTTGATAACACCAAAGTATTTTGTGAAACATTTAAATGGGTTGAAGTCAAGTGACATATCACTTAACATCCTCACCGTCAAACTGTGAAGATAACAAAAAGGCGTTATTAGAAACATGTTTTAAATATAACTGTGTATATAACTTCTGAGCATGTAGTGCATAATTTCTGGTTTCATATTTCTAAAGGATTCTAAGTGGTATACTATATTTCTCAAAAGTTGATGCTTGCAAGATGCTGCATTGCAAATGACACTTATACATTTTTTTGTGGGGAAAAGTGGGGGATAAGTGGGGAAAGGAAGAGTAGAGAAATTAAGAACAAAAAATGATAGAGGCCAGGAGGATCAAAGCTAGAAACACCACTGAGGGGAATCACATGTTTTCAGTACAAACCTGCAGGCGTGTTACAATCTCATCATCTGAGTAATCTAATCAATCAGACTTTTTAAATGTTCTTTTTCTGTATTTATTTTGAGGACACTTTTCATGTAAGCCTAGATATTGTATTTCTTTTCTTAATAATGATACAATAAATACTGTTTAGCTGATTTAAAGATTATCGCTACAAACGTGGCTTCATTTGAATGAGAAATAAACAGACTTTTCAACTGTATGGCATTTATTACAAAGAAGCATTGTTACAACAAAGAAATAATCCACCAAACACTCGTTTACTGACTTTTTTTGCTGAACTTACACAAATGAAAACAGCATCCCTCTTTGAGGTGTGTGTTCTGCCAGCGCTTCCTTAGGTTCTGTTGATAGAGTATCCATTGTTTTTAGAATAATTTATCGAAAGCAATCACTGATTCATATGAAAATGAGTGACTTTGGAAGAGAAACTCCAATAATCAGGGAAAGAAATTTTTATTTTATTCATTTTAAAATTATTCATTTTATTTTGAAGGCTCAACAGGAAGTTATGTTCTTTCATTTCTGTTGACTTTGTGACTGCGTGTGTGTGAACTGTATTTAACGTTAGAAACCTTTAGCAACTAAAGCTGAGGCATCTGCAGCAAAATAATTTATTTCCTGTTTTTGAAGCAAACAAACGCATCAAACACAACGTTTGACTCAACACCTACAGCCTGAAACACTGAACCATTAACCACATCACACCTGGACAGCGTAACCTGGGCCAGAGAAAATCCACAATCACCACCAGTATGAAACAGTTGGTAAGAGCTTTGCATATCATTGTAAAAAAGAAAAACTGTAAAAACTTGTATGTAACTGTAGAGCTGCTGTCTGATATCATTTTCTTTTAAGCTGCAATCATCAATGCTTCGAATGTTATCAGTTGTTTAAATGAACTTCACATGATACAGTAGGCCTATCAACATTTTAGCATGTATCAGCTCATTGCTTAGGTTTTCTGCTCCAGATTTTCTGTTGTTAAAATCCTTCTAACTTTTCTTTATGGGACATGATAAAAAAATAAAAATTAAAAAAAACTAATCAAGCCTTAATGTGTTAATGTAATGATGGGCTCACGCAGCTTTTTCTATCAGGCCCACCTTCTGGTACCAGGCTGGACCCTCTTTTCCTCCAGAACTGCCTTCATTCTTGGTGTCATGTATACAAGAAGGTGATGGAAAACTTCCTCTGAGGTTCTGTTGACATGATGCATCACACAGTTGCTGCACATCCATGATGAGAATCTCTCATTTCTCCACATCCCAAAGGTGGAATATTGGACTGAGATGTGGTGGCTGTGGAGGCCATTGGAGTCCAGTGAACTCAATAAATCCGGTGTGGTCTACTGCTGCTGTTTCCCATCTGCTTCACGGTTGGACGTGTTGTGGGTTCATAATATCCATCTTCACTGCAGGAACTTTTTTCATTTACCCTGGATTTCCAAGAACATTCTTAAGTAAAAAACAACAAAAACTCTAAATGTAAAAAGCACATATGCCTGCAGAGGTGGGACTTTTCTGATTTCCCAGGATTGTGAAGGAGCAGGACTGCATGCTGTTATGTTTAAACCGGTGTGCAGCTTCAAACACATTTATGTTACTTCTCCAACTGAACTCCATGTTTGAACTGTGGGTGTATTAGGTTTGTCATCAAGTTCTGTCTTTGCTGTTTTGTTTGATAGTTTTACACCTTGCATATTCAGCTTTGACTCGCTTCCTGTTCATTGGAATATCAGGTTTAATTTTCTAATTTGCTTCACCTGCTGCTCATTTAGATGTCTTCAGCGTATAACCCTTGGTTTCAAGTACTCTCTGTCTGATCATCATCGTTTCCCCTCTGGCACCCTAGACCTTGTAAGTCTGGTTTTATTTGTTTGTTCCTGCATGTTTGCCTCTTCTCTCTATGTTTTGGCTCTCATAGCCCCACACCATGACAGTTTTAATCATTTATAAAAGAGTAGCTATGGAAACTGGTCAGATAACTCGGTCCATGCTCTTTTCTTCAGCACGACTTCGACTCGGCAACTCAACCATTGGAGTGTCTGAAAGAAAGCTGAGGAGCTGAATGTAGGAAAAAGGAAAAAGCGGGGAAAACTTCAAGTAACTGAAAACGGATTAAATAAGCTGCGGACGACAACAGCCGAAGTGGTTCTGACCACTGTAACAAAACTGTAAAAAAACAAAAACTTTGAGACTCCTGGAAATAAATCTGAGAAAAGAAAATTCCTGAAAATGGTTGAAAAAGTGCTCATTTGACTTCCTGTTGCCTGTCCATTATGTCCCACCAGTCTGCCCATTCTCCTCTGACATCAACAAGACAGTTTGGTCCGAAACAACAGCTTCTCAATCTGCTATGTGATTGGCTGATTAGATATTTGTGTCAACAGAAAGTTGAACAAGTGAGGCTGATAGACACTCACCGAGTGTAGTGTCAATGTAAACATTTAGCCCTGAGCATTGAGTTAAACTAAATGTATTAGTAAGTTTTGCTATTTCTATACACGTACTGATGCAGATTTAATGATTCTGAGAAGAACTAAACGCAGAAGTGCTTCATGCAGTTTAGCTTACGTGCAGCTTGTTCTATACTCTATAAGAAGCGAGGACTTTGTATAAGTTCTCCGGGCTGCAAGAACAAGAAAAAAGTTGGTTTTCATTGGGTCATTTCATTCTCCAGAAGCTTTGTCCGGGTTGGAGCGGGAATTACTGCAGGGTGATGTCTCTGCCTTAATGTGCAATGAACAACTGATGCAGTTCTTTTATATTTAACTGGAAATTTATCTGTGGCAATGCGGCTTTGTTTAACACGTGTGTTGGATAAATTTTTGTACTTTCCAACCACCCCGATTAGCTGATGCATTTCCATTACCTCCTGAATTACACAAAACCTAAATATCGCAAAAAAGGTTTTATGCTCTCTTCAGGAGGTTTTTCAGATGCATCGATACAGAAGTCATGTGACCAGTTTGTTGAAAGTAAAAACCTATGTGGAAATTTTGGAAAGAGGAGGAGAAGGGAATCCCCACAAATAATCAAAGAGAGAAAAAAAAATGCAGATATTCATACTGTCAATACCAAGGCCAGTATCAGTATCAACTGATAGCATGATGAAATGGAACATTTTCTTGTAGAGGACTTAGGGGGCAAAAAAGCCAAAGAATATAAATGAGTACTAAATAAATACTAGCTTTTGCTTTTGTTTAGCGAATTTTCCTAGTTGACTTTAATTTTCTCAATTGTGAGATAATTTTAATATTTTGTTACTTTGTTGTTTTTTATTGTTTGCAAACAAAAATGCTAAGATTTAATTTTTTGTCTTCTGCTGTTCTTGTTGATTAAAAAAATTTTTATTTTCACAAAACTCTTTGTTCTATGTTTTACAATTGTAATAATGATCAATTATTAAAGGCAAAACCCCTAAATGCTTGAAATTTCAAGTAAAAAAGTATCTGTATCACTGATAGTTGCCCTGGATTTACTTGGTATCATATCCATATACAAAATCATATCCATTTATACAAATTTACCATCAGACCATCAGCTTCCCATGACAAGCGAGTTTATGCATGCTTGTGGGAATAAATTATAACTTTTTCTGTATTTACCTGGTTGGCCTACAGTGATGTAATTTTTTATCTCGGCTGCTAAATTATGCGAGGTTAGGACTATTTGGGTGAATAGTATTAGAAATGGATTCAGCTTTACAAAAGCCGGTCTGTTCATTGTCAAACAGAAGAACAAGAGATTAGTTATTATTTGTAGATCATGTGTGGTCAGAATGGGATTTTAAGACCATGTGTTTGTGTGAAGTTACCTTTACTCCGAGGAAAAACTAGACTTAATTCGCCCTACAATTAACTGGCCATTTGCAATGATGCATTTCAGCTGATATAGTCAGAGAAAAGTACACATTTAAGAGAAATTCATAGACATCTGCATCGAGGGACGATGCAGCAGACACTCATACGCTGTAAGGTGCCACAAGCCTAAAAGGTTTGGAGTTACTGACTTACAGCACACATCCAGTCTGGAGGACAGCTCAGCCGCTCTGAGAACCTAAAAAAGCATCTGTGAATGGTGAATAATGAGCAGTGCACAACTAAATATGCAGAGCGATGGGGATCTCTGAACTACTGTAGTATTTAATACTTTTACTGAGCATGCACCTCACTAATCTTGTCATTCCAGTGCATGAAAACACCCCTCATCCTCCTGACTAGATTCATTCACCTCATCAACCACTGACAGATAGTGAAAAGCAGAGGGGAAAAAGAAACAAAGACAGGAAAAAGAAAGTAGGAATCCGACATCCATCCAGGAGAAATGAGGCATAAACATCATGGCTTTTTCATCAGGGGAGGGGAGCAGTAATCAGGAGAAGGCCGGAAGGGTACGAGCTCTCCGGGGACAGTTCGGAGGGTCTTGTGCTGCGGTACCGAGCAAAGTAAAAGATAAGAAAGGGACTTCATGGGATGCTGAAGTAACCGCTTGAAGAAAAAGCACGAGGGTGCAAAAAAACTTTTAAGATAGTGGGAGATTGGGGGAATAATCCTGGTATGCAATCTCTTTATTAACGTTCTTTATTTGAGAAAATAGTAACACAAGCAGTTATGAGGTAAAGACAGGTTGAGTTTCTATGTCAAGCTCTTGATTCCCCGTGAGCCCTTAATCAAAAGTGCCTGGATTCCGTTTTCACAGGACAAGCTCCAAACGCAGATGCACATAAAGCCATAAGCCAAACATACTTTGACTGCGGCTGGGTGGGTGAGACGCGAGAGAGGAGAGCTCAAGCCGCCAGACCCTAATCACAAATGCAAACAAACAAACAGAGGGCAGCCCAGAGGTCTTTTATAAATGGTATCCCTTTTTACAGTATACAGTAAATCAATGTGTGCAATGTGGGACTTTTTTTTCTGGTTTTGTTTTTCTTTTTAAGGTACGGACATGTATGCGTGCACGTGTGTGTGTAAGTGGAAAGTCAGTGAATATAGAGACTCAAAGACAGGTAGATTACTTTGGCCAGTCATCAGTCAGACGAAGCACATCTGCGGCAGCTGCAGTGCTGGTGGTGATGGCAGACTGGCCGTGCAGACCACACACAGCTCACAGACTGATGCACTGACCTCTAGTGGAAGAATTGTGTCATGGCAGATGTTTCCACTGGAAAGGATTGCCGTCTCCTACTGGCAGTGTGTTGATGTTCAGGTGGCCTGACATTGACTGCAGCCGAGGAGAAAAGAGGAGGAAAAATGATGCTGCCAGTCCACCCAGTGAGTCTGTCCTCACTGTGAATCACTTACCCTGGGCTTCATGAGCAAAATGAGTATCAGGGAGGAAGGTTGATGCCTTGTTTTAAAGCAGCAAT
>JBAJHY010000022.1:19124933-19134935 GCA_037177095.1 Craterocephalus marjoriae | reverse complement strand
TAATGTAATATAAATAAAATAAAAATAAAAAATAAAAAATAAATAAAATATTTTCTGAGATGTCCCACATGGATCTGTATTCGGCTCACTTTTCCTTTCAGTATGAATTTATTCCTGATGTGTTGCATCGGAGTATCAGCCAATATTTGGTCTCCTGGGGTCAATCTGGGCGTTATATCTACAAAGTACCTTTAGTAACAAAATCAGTTTTCTTGTATCGATTGGTCTGCATGATGTATCCAGTCATACATTCATTTAAAATCATTTCATATCATCAATTCATAAAATGACAATATAAAAAATTTACTTAATGAGTTTTAAGGGTTAACAGTCCTGTCAGATAAAAATGTGTGTGTGCGCTTTTTCCAACCTGTGTGTATGCTGCAACGTAAGAGTGTGAGCCATCAAACAGGAACAGATGATCCACGGACTGGTTATGGGTTTGCAGCTGAGAGCACATTTCAAAAGCCACACAGGCTCCAAAGGAATAACCGGCGATCTGATACGGTCCGTCTGGCTGCAGCTGTCGGATGCAGCTCACATAATAATCTGCCAGGGACTGGATGCTGTCCAGGGGAGCAGCTGAGAACAAACAAAAACTGGTCAGTACCACCTCGTTTGACTCAGACTTCTGGTCTAGGGACAGAATGGGGAACTTCTCTTGGTGCTTCCGTACCTTTGGTGCACTGTAATCCGTAACACGGCACGCTGAGTTTGGAGGCCAGCGTCTTGAAGGCAGTGATGGAGCCCTCGATGGGATGGACCAGGAACAAGGGCCTCTCTGGGCTTTGGACTTCATTGAGTGGAGTCACAGTGGGGCCGTGGGGGTTGACTAAGAGCTGGGTCACATCCGATTCCAACACGGAGCGAATGTCATCCCTCTTGGCTGCAGCATGGTGAGACTCTGGAAGTTTGGAATTCAACAAAAAAACTGTAATTGGAACCGAGATATTGGAAATGGAAACTTTCAACCAAAGGAAGAAAAAATCTCTGACAATCTGCCAGAACACATGGCTCCTAACAGGCAGGCAGAGAAATATTTACCACTGAGTCCTTCAGGCTTGTTCTTGGACAGCTCCAGCAGCTTGTTAATGGTGAGCTGGCGGATCTCCCTCATGGCCATGACAATGTCGTAGTCTCGCTCCAAAGTCTGGCGAACCTCCACACCCATCAAAGAGTCTAGGCCCAAATCAGCCAATGAGGCGTCAGCATTCAGGCTGCTGAAATCCCGAACACCTGCGACGGAAGAAGAACCAGATTAAACCAGATTCATCTCATCATGTCCCGAAGGAGTGTGGCCAGAAGAACCTGCCATAGACTGCTAACTGGAAATATCAACCAGTACGAGTTGTCGATTACAGACAGAGTCGGCGTTTCTAAACCAACATCCCCACTAGCAATAGCTATGTCTTCATTTCCTAGCTGCTGTGGCCGTTTTTCCGTGTCTTCCTGCAGGTGCTGCTGATGATTGTCTGCTGTACTTAAGTCTCTGTGCAGCTGTAGCAGCTGGTTTCTCTGCTTTAGTTTTTTGCGTGTGTGTGTTTGAATGTGTTTTCTATCCTGTGTCTTTGTGTCCTTCTCTCCACTCTCTCCCTTCCATTGTTACTACTATCAGGTTCAGCTTTAAGATTCATCAACTCATCAGAAATATTACGATATTAATCATGGCCATATATCCACTAAGTTTAATTTAAGTTATAAGCATAAAACTCCTCTCAGTAATGGCACTTTGTGTGGAATAAGAGGAAGGTCATCCATAATTCTAAAGACAACGAAACAAAAAAACTCCTATGTACCCAGAATGTGAGCGACAGCGTCTACCAGGTCTCTCTTGTTTCCGGCCTCGCTCTTCACCACCGTCCTCTCCGCCAGAACGAAGCTGGACATCACCGGCTGCTGCTGACTCAGGAAGAAGTCCAGCACCTCCAGACAGGAAGTGATGCGTTGGGGCAGAGTTCCCCCAATGACGGCGTCATTCCCGCCCATCGTCTCCAGCACCACGCCCACATCGCCGATGGCCCCCCACTGAACCGCTAGTCCAGGCAGCCCATCATGGCGGCGCTTTTCACAAACACGCTCCATTGCCGAGTTGGCGTAACCATAGTTACTTTGGCCAGCGTTTCCACGGCCACAGCTGACTGAGGAAAAGGCCACAAAGTGCCTGAGGTCTGGACAGGACCTTCTGGTCACTCTGAGGAGGAAACGGAAATCACAGCGTCAGCATCCAGACAGCAGCTGTGCAGGTCCAGCAGGAAATGGCTCTTACTTGTCCAGATTTATGGTGCCGTCACATTTCGGTTTGCAAACATCAACAAACAGCTCTGGGGTCAAATTCTCCAACATCCCATCTTTCAACACCTGATGGCACACCAAACACACCAGTGAGGATTTCATCAATGGAGAAAGTTAAACTTAGACGATGTAGAACTAATCTAGAGGACTTTAGACATGGAGATGGTGACTTTGTTTGTTACCATGGCGAGGTGGAAGACTCCTCCCACTGGGCCGAGCTTAGAGGCCTCAGAGATCAGCTGTTCTGCTCCTCCCATTGTGCTGACGTCATTAGTAGACACCAACACCGACACACCCTGGTCCTGAAACTCTCTGACCCGTTTTGCCTGATAACCTGGAAACAAGAAAATCAAAGATGATCTTTGCCCGACATGTTTATTTCCCCTGAAATGTGATTTCCAAATGTAACAAAGCCACATTTTATTCCCAGCAGAATGTAAAAATCAGATTTCATTCCTCGTAGAACGTAAATGACACATCAGATGTTGAAACTGAGGCGTTCTGTCTGTAAGATGTTGGAACAGGAGCACCAAAAGGCTGAAAAACAACTAGAGGAGCATTTGCAAAGTGCCAAATTGGAAACCTGGGTGAAAATGTGAACTTCATTTAGAACAGCATGGACAGCGTGTCCTGCAGCCTAAAGGCAGCTTCCAGCATCTCTGATGGGATGGGCTGCATCAGAGCATATGACGTGGGCAGCTTCCACATCTGTGAAGCTCCATCAATGCTGGAAAGTAAAAGTGGTGTTACATCTGCACCCATCAGACAGGGAAGAATGATGCTGAACCACAGACTGATCCATCACAACAGGAGACCTGCCTGCTGCATCCAGACATGCAGCCAGGACTAAACATCTGGAGCATCATGACGTTTACATTCTACTGGGAATAAAATTTGTAACATCCATGTTTTCTGGTTTTATTTCATTTTTTGGAACATCTGAAGTGAACTCTAATGCTTGGTCGAGGTGGTCTCTGGTTCTATGGAGAACATCAGAGAACTTACCGTTCCTGATGCCGGATCGAGACGTCAGCACTAATCTGCGAGCTCCTCTCTCCATCAGCCACTGAGCCAGCTCCAGGCCGAACCCCCCCAGTCCACCGGTGATGATGTAGGAGTGGGATGGAGGGCAGAAGGTCCGACAGATGGCTCTGAGAGACAAAGGGGAGGCCGGCTGAGCAGCTGGACCCACTTCCTCACTGCGGATCTGTGGAAAGACCAGATTCATTAGATCAAGGACCCCTGTGGGATCAGCGGCCGTCAGAGCAACTACGGAGAAGAAACTGACCTTCAGGAGGACTTTACCGATGTGTTTGCCCTGAGCCATGAACCTGAACGCATCCTCAACCTGGTCCCTCTGAAACACCGTTGTCCGTAGAGGCTGGACCACACCTGCCAAGATGCCCTCCTTCAGCAGCCGGGACACCTCCTCCCACTCCTTGTTGCCTTCTTCAAACAGAGCATCCAGCAGGATCCCATGAAAGGCCACATTCTTCAGGAACAGAGCCATACCTGAGGAGGGGGAGAGCTCAATGAACACAGCCAGACAGGCTGAGAGTTCAGCTGGAGGAAGGGGGAGGAGAGGGGGGACTCCAGCATCTGTCTACAACATCTGCTTCAACCAGGACCCAGAACTTTCTTTCAGCTGAAAGCGGTGTCAGAGCGGCGGTCCAGCAGGTCGCAGGCATCAGGACTGTTCCTACAACATCTCATCTAACAGCTAATCTTCCTCTGGTTCTCTCAGACCGGACCAATCAGAACCATCAGACTGTCTGCTTTCTCCTCCTTCCAGCTGACAGAGGAGGAGCTGAAATGTTTTCTGTGGGTAAGGACTGAAGATTACCAAGTGGCGTGTTGTTGGAGAGGTCGTACTTCCCGATCTCCAGGAATCGTCCATGTCTGGCGAGGCAACGGATGCTGGCCTGCAGCTTCTCCTCGGCCAGAGAGTTCAGCACCACGTCTACACCTGGAACACAGCGCACATCAGTTTCAGTTTGTCCATGAGCAGGAGCTCCTGCAGGGAGGAAGATGTCCGAGAGGAACATCCAACCTTTTCCTTGTGTGTGGAGCAGGATGTGCTGCTCGAACGAGGAGTCTCTGGAGTTGGCGAAACACTCTGCTGAGAGCTGAGGGAACCTCTCCTGCAGGTAGCGCCGCTTCTCAGCCGAGCCTGCAGAGTCCAGACAGAAAGCTCAACCCAAACAGTCCGGACAGCTCCCAGACAAACGCGCCAGATGGAAACCCACCGACGGTGGTAAAAACTCTGCACTTCCTGCTGAGCGCCACAGCGATGGCAGCCTGACCCACGCCGCCCGACCCGGAGTGGATGAGGACCGTCTCACCGGGCCGGAGTCTGCCGCGCACCACCAGGGAGTAGTAGGCCGTGGCGTACACCACCGGAACGGAGGCCGCTTGCTCCAGAGTCCTGCACAAAACACACATTAATGTAGCTGATTGCATTACCTGGAGACACACACACACACACACAACTCGCTCCACTGACCAGGAAGCAGGAACCTCCCACAGGAAGCGGTGGTCGGCGTCCACCACCGTGGCCAGGCCTTTGGCTGGAAGAAGACCCATCACACGAACTCCTGCAGGGTCACGGCCTGAAAACTCCATTCCCAGCATGCACTGCTGCAGGGCCAGGGCCCCTGGAGAGACAGACCAGAAGCAGCCGACGTCAGTGAGGCCCGACCAGGACCAGAGGAGCAGGAGGGGCTGAGCAGAAGGATCCGGTCGGGAGCAGCTCCGTACCTGGAATCGCATCCGGCGGCAGTTTTCCGGTGGCGAGCATGATGTCTCTGAAGTTGAGCGAGCTGTAGTAGACCTGGCAGAGCCGGACAGCCGGGTCGGTGCTGACAAAGTGTTGGAGCGGAGAAGAGATCCAGCGCAGAGACGCCAGGTCACCTCGGGTCAGCACGTTGACGTACGCGGCGTCTGTCGCCTCCTCCCTCAGATCTGCACGGTTCAGATGAAGGTCTGCACGTCATTACCAACATCTGACCCATCATCCCGGTACCAGGATCCCACAGAGAAACTGGACCTCTACCCCGGACCACCACATTCTGGGATTATAGATCTGGACCCGTACAGCTTTGGGCTCATTTAAAGTATGCATCGATGAAACCAGGAGCACATAGAAAGAACGATCTGGACCAGGAACAAGAGGATACCTGGAGAGACGAGCTGGTGTCTGAAGGTTCCCCATCGGCCGTCTCGGAACACGTTCATCACCAGATCCCCGTCCAGCGCCGGCTGGACGGACCCGTGACCCGGCTGGAGAACCGGTGCCGCTGACGACCCGTTCAGGTTGGACACGAAGATGCAGCTGAGGATGAAGAGCGAGGACACCACATGTTAGCGCAACAAGTCCCATACACAGCCTGTCGTCATGTTCTGAGCCGTTTCCATGGTGACCTGAGGCCTTACCGTATCCGGCTGCCGCCTGGCTCTTGCCGAAGACAGTTAACCATTCCCACAATTCCAGAGTAAGGCTGAGACGCCATCAGCCACACGGGACGGTCCGAGTCGGACATCATCAGCTGCTGCAAACGCAGAACCCAGTCAGAACACAGCGGCCACCTTCTGCTGACTCAGCACTTCCTCTTCTCTTCCCGCCATTTTTAAAAGATACAAAAACACGACACTAGACCACATTTGGTTCTGATCTCTTCCCGTTTGGTCCCGTTTCATTTCTTATTCTCCTGACGACTTCCAGAGGATTTCCACAAGATTTCCTAAAGACTTTCAAGAGGATTTACAAAGAATTCCTTGAGGACTCGCAAAAGATTTATTCGATACTTCTTGACTCCCTCAAGAGATTTCCACCGGACTCTCACAGGATTTCCTGAAGACTCCCCGAGGACTTCCTGGGGAGTCTCAATATTTCCTGAGGGCTTCCTGAGGGCTTGGTGGGGATGTTTTCTTCTGTGATGTTTTTTTAAATGTGACATATTCACAAAAATTTTGGACCCACCTTCAGACTTTCCACCCATTTATAGTCGGCGCTCTGCACTGGCAGGTAGACAGGCTGTTTACTGGGAGACTTGCGTCGGCACAGGAAGAGGGCGGAGCCGTAAAAAGACTTCCTGACTGCCACCAAGCTCAGCGAGGCCTCAGAGAAAACCTGCTCCCACTCAGCCTGAGGAGAAAAAAAGGCAGAAATCAGCTGCTGCTCGGTTTAATGATCATTTCTATTTTCTTCTGGATTAAATGAGGACGTGCGACCAGACTGGATGAGCTGACTGGACCAGAGAAAGTCTGACCTGTGTCAGCAGTCCACGCTGGTTGCTGCTCTGAGCCGAGCTGTTGAGGAAGGCCACCATCTCCCCCATCGTCTCCCCCTTCAGCAGGGTGTGCAGCAGAACAAAGCCTTGCTCTCTGGCTCCAGAGGCCAGGTTCGCCACCAGCAGCTGGGGTTCTGTCCGGAGCGGACCCCACGCGTGGTTACACAGAACCAGGTCCGCTGCCGACGCCAGACCTCCAGGAGCCGGGCTGAGCAGAGGGTCCCACTGAGCCGAGGACACGGACAAATCCTGCAAGGTGGTCTCAAAGGGGGACAGGAGGTGTGGGCTGGAGGCCGCGGCGGTGTAGTCTACATGCATCATCGGCTGGATGTTGAGGATGGGGATCACACGAGGAAACAATCGCCCATCGTCTGAGAGCACCTGGCACCGAGCGAGAGGACGCGGGTTTAGATCAGAGTCTGAAGCCTCGCTCACATCATTCAGTCAGGAACAAGCTTTCAACTTTTACCTCCAAGACCCTGATCCTGCCTGGCGTGGAGTTTTCCATGGCGATGTCCAGGCAGTGTCTGAGGGCCGCGCCGTCTAACAGACCCTGCAGCAGAGCGTCCTGCAGCAGACAGGCCCGCTCCTTCTCCACCACCTGCTCCAGTTCCGACTGCAGGTTCCCGTTCAGCTCCAGGCCACACAGCAGAGAAAGCAGGCGCACCAGGTCGGGCTTGGACCCGTCGGGGGCCGGAAGCCCACCGTCTGACTCCCCCTGTACACCCGGGATGGACAACTGGACACCATGAGCAGCCAACTTCAGCTGCAGCTTACGGATCAAATCTGGATGGAGAAGATGGAAGGAAACAAGCAGAAGACGGTTCAGATGGAAAGTTCTGAGCCTTCATGGTTAGACTGGAGATCCAGATCTGGTCCAGATCTGGTCCAGTTCTCAGTGGATACGAGCCACAAACAGCAGGTGGTCTAATGCAGGTGTCGGACCCTCAGGGACCTGGTTTACCTTTGCAAAGTCTCAGCTGTTCTACTAGTTTCTGATTGGTTTTCAAGCACTCCGTCTCCACATGGGGAACAAACACAAACTCCTCCAGGGTGGGGGGACTCTGCTGCTGCTGCCTTCGGGGGGCCACGGTGGCGTGCAGCCCACTGATTTGGACGCCACCAGCAATAATGTTGTCAAGGCAACGGTTGACGTGGACGTGGACAGCTGGGAGATGAAAGAGAAAGTTTTCAGATTAACAGAAAGTAAAGAAACGGCTGAAGCAGGAGATGGACGGTTTTATTCTGGGGTCCTGAAGCATCACTGAGGAAGTCCTCAGACAGGTTCAGATCCATAGAAACTCCACATGTTCGGGGTCTGAGCGGCGGACAAACAGGAAGCACTTAAACCACACATACACATGCTTTGCTCTAAGATGCTTCATTTCTTTTTATTTGTTTCTTTGTGTTTGTTTCTTCTTCTCTAAAGATCAATTCACCTTTTTTTCCATCACTGTAATCAGAAACCTTTTCCAGATGGACAGCTGGATCAATGCACACAGAGCGGATTCTGGTGGGCAAACGTAGACTACGACCTGGCAGGCCGACCACGATCATCTGCAGCATGGTGTCCAAAAACGTCACCCAGTTTCCTGTCCACTGCAGCTTCCCACTGTCGCCTGGAAACAAAGGAAATTTGCACAAAATAACAGCTGATCAGATGGATTTCCCAAATTCATCCTTTTGAATCATCGAAGGGAACTAATAACAATGCATTATTGCGCAATCGTGCAAGACCAATGCAATGACAGTGTCTTGTAGTAGAACATGTCGGGGCATCTGTTATTCTTATTTCCTACTGGTTGATATTCAAATTAAATAGTCAGTAGCTTTTTTTTTTTACATCTAAGAACTTCAGGCCACCCAGCATCCAAGAAGAAAGAGGGCAGGGCACAGTGGGTTAGCGGGACCAAACTATGCAGCCTTTAAATATAATGAGAAAAAGAATGAATTCAGGTGGGATTTTTAATTCTGCCAGACTGTGATTAATCCCATCAATAAACAAAGCAGAGGTCATCGTGTTTTGGAGAACTCCAATTAGAGAGTAATCAGTGCTAATCAGACAAGCTGCTCACCGGCTTCTTGGTGATTTCGGCTGCAAAGGGCTCTCTGGTGAATATTCTGCTCTCCACAATGAGAAAGACAGACCCACACTCTGTGATCCTGTGTTAAGGGAGTGGGAGGCAGAAGAGAAAGAAAGGGGCTAATTAGAAGTGCCATTCATTAGCGACTGCGTGTGATGTGTGCTTGGGTGGGCTGGTGAAATGTGAGTGTTTTTCTGATGAGAGGAGTGTGCTGTAAGTCAGTGTGAGCATAAAGTCACTTTATCTAAGTGCAGGTAATTTGTGCGCAGCCTCTCGGTCGACTTGCTAAACTGTGAGTCAAAAAGGGGGGACAGCTATTTGCCTGGAGATCACCAGAGGGCATGCTTCTACAGATGTAAATGAATAGTGACTCAGTGTTTTCTCCCAGTGACTCATAAAACTTGCCTTTGCGCTTCATGCCAGCTTTCAAGGCTAAAAGGCCCGACGAGATGAGACTGTTTGCCAACTAATGCGACACTTTGCATTTGCAGCTACGGAGGAAACATGAATATTTCTTGGCAGGGCAACCTTATAGTGACAGCAAGATGGTGGGACGTCACTGGTCCCAGCCAAGAATCAGTCCAGCGCCTAACACCCATGAAACCATTAAGTGCTGCTATCTTATTAGATTAACACAATATGATGTGTTAATTAGGAAGCTTTAGCTGAGCAGCTTGTCATAAACTGTTTTGCCTGTAGCAGCAGAGGAGTATCATTTTTCATAAAAATGTCAAAGGATTCCTTTCAGGACTATGATGGATCCACTGCACAGTCGTCGTCTTTCCCTCCACCTCTCTCTTCCTCTCTGTAGCAGAAGGAATGGTCTGTAGGGAGCCCTAATCAAATAACTCGCAGGCCATTGCAGCTGCCATTTCACAGGAATACGCACAGATGCTGGGTGGGCTCCCTTTTGGCCTATCAGACCAACAACAGTGATGTAAGGCTGTACTCATCACCATTTCCTCTCCCAGCTTTGGATACTTTTATAGGCTCAGGCGGACACGTTAATAATGAGTTTGCATTTATTGCTAACATGTATCCTTCCAGTAAAAATGGCAGATACTAAGTGATTTGCAAGTTTAATTCTTTGCCTGGCCCTCTGATGGCCTCACCTACACCTGTAACCAGACTCACCAAAACACCTGCTGCACCACCTACACCTGTAACCAGACTCACCAAAAAACCTGCTGCACCACCTACACCTGTAACCAGACTCAGCAAAACACCTGCTGCACCACCTACACCTGTAACCAGACTCACCAAAACACCTGCTGCACCACCTACACCTGTAACCAGACTCACCAAAACACCTGCTGCACCACCTACACCTGTAACCA
>JBAJHY010000022.1:18777682-18789354 GCA_037177095.1 Craterocephalus marjoriae | reverse complement strand
TGACAAAATATCAGAACACCAAACTCTTTATTTAAAAAACACAATCATCCTGACATCAACTAACTGATAAATGCAGAACTCCGGCCTACAGTTAGCAACGCCGCTAACGAGCTAACATCCATTAGCTACCAGTTACCATTAGGCACCATTCAACAGTGAGTCAGCACGGCACACCGCCGGCTCGCGCAACTGGAGTCCGAGCTAGGACGCTAACTCGGCCTGATGTACGCTGACTGACAAAAACTACCAGAGGAATATTGTCTGTCAGAAAGGTTTAAATAAACACCCACCTATAGAATGAAGAATGTCGATAGAGGCGTTGCGATCCGTGCTAATGAGAGACTGGGCTCTCTGAAATTCAACCACTGCCGCAGCCGCCATCTTCCTTATTCAAATACTACTTGAATGAAAATACGTACACGGATTACGTTACTTAGCGTGATGACGTAAGTGTTTGACATGTAGGCGTTCCGGCATGTTTGGGAAATGTAGTCCGATCAAGAATTAACGCGTTCAGTTGCATTCGTAGAATGTGAAATTTGTATTTCTTGCAGATGGATTCTTGGAGAAATTATTATTACTCGCGTCAGATATTCAGGGGAAAAAATCTGCATCCCTGGTTTGTCTCTAAAATGAGGGCAGAAGTCACACTCCAGCCTTCTGTCTGTCAATCATGTTAGGTTGACTTTGACCTCTGAAACTCCTCATAGGCTATATAAACGTTTTATGATCTGGAACCTTTATTGATAAAACAGCCTGGGTTTATATAGTTTGCGTTTTTGTTTAGGAAGGTCCATAGACTATGTGAAATAACAGTAATAAAAGAGTTGGTTGAACTCCATTTTAAGAAAACAATTTAAATGTTTATTTCCCCTTTTCTTAAATTACACGGGATAGCTACATGGGAATGTCACAACATTAGATGTCACAACTTTCAAAGAACAATTCAGTTTGAACTTAGGCCACGAGTCTGAAATTATAGAAGTGTGACATTGGTACATTTGTATGACTTGGTTGTAGACTTATGTGGATATTTATTTTCATCAGGTTTTATATGTGCTAACCTGAAGCATCAAGTTGTAGAAAGAGAAGTGGATAACAATCTTTATTTTCATTGTAAATACAGCTCGATTGAATTCCTCATTGCTCTGAATAATGAGATACAAAGGAGAGGAGATGGTGGTATAAAGCTCCAAGTCAAAACGGGGACCCTCAGAAACTGGAATGAACCCTCTCCACACTGCTTCCCTTGACAATCCGAGGCTGAATGTCTCTTCTCTTCCTCCTCAAAACCATGATCATTGTTGGTGTTTGTCTAACTCTCATCCTTGTACAAAGCACACAGAGATTCCATCTTATTCTTTAAGAACTTATATATGCACTGTAAGTGATCTTTAAAATCATTGCAATATTACATAAAACAATATTTTTCTGAAGTTGCTCCACAAGTTTCAGAAGCAGTTCGTCTCAGTTTCAACCTCTCTGAAATGTTCCTTTCATACCCGGTCATATTTTTTGATATGTTAACCTAAATAGTTGTCATACGATCTTCCGATTGTTTTTGTTTAGTTTTTTTGTTTTGCCCATATTTGTCCAGCCTTTTGTTACCTGTTGCAATGGTTTTGAGATGTGTTGCTGCCATCAGATTCAAAATGAACAAATATTTAATGTCTCAAGTTTAAGATATGTTGTTTCGTTGTTAATGATTTGCAATATTTTTATGCCATAAATATTTTCCACAGTATCTCAACTTGAAATACAATCATAGAACTTAAAACATAGATGCTGAATAAAGTGGGCCAGGCTGCCTAAGATGATGCAGAAAAAACCAGTCAGCTCCTGCTCTGCGTGGCTCCAGGCGGAGCTATTTCTCCACAAAGTGCAGCGCGCGCTGAGCGCAGGGCGGCGCTCCACCACCGCCTTTGCGTCAACCCTCCTCACACACGAAGTGACACAACACAACATCAGCCCTCGCAGCATCCGCATCTCGCGGCCAACCAGGACCAGGAGCACATCTTCATCCGAGCATCCATTCCACAACTGCCCACCGTCCTCTGCGCACTGCCGACGCCAGGCGCGCTCATCTACATGCCTTTTCTTTTTTTTTCTTTTCTTGAAAGACTCTTTCTCTGCTCGGATTTCTTTGTTGCATTTGTCTCCGGGATGGTCTGATGTTTTAGCTCCAGCCTCTAAAGGAAGAATAGGCTACGCTCGGAACGCGCGGGGCATCACCGTTGCATCGCGGATATTCCCTCTCTGGCTGGACATCTGGTGAGTTAGTTCTCATTTCTGGGACATTTTTGCTGCCATTATATTAGAAAAGAAGCAATGCGCTGATATAGAACCAAAACGTGGTCATTTTCACGAGTTCATTTCGGATTTTTTAGCTGAATCCTTCAAAATATTGTGACAAATCGACATAAAGGGACTGAAAAGAGGTTGCTTTATTTTCCCGTGGAGGCCACCGCCTATCAGAGCCAGCTATCCGGTTCCGACGCGCAGATTCAGCACCACGGAGAGCAGCCAGCTCCCAGCTCCATCCCAGCCAGCAGGCCGATAAATCCTGGGATTAACATCAGGCTGATAGGATAGACGCCGATGCTGGTATTTCCCAGCATCTAATGGGCCAGAGGTTGTGGTGATGATGGGAGAGGATGATGGAATGGAGGGTCGAGTTGCTTTGATGCTGCGCAGGTCGATTCATCGACGTTGTCTGATATTCATGGCCCCTGCAGCGCGCGCAATGAAACCAGCATCCATGCGCCCGTTTCAGTCTCTAATAGAAATTAATCAGAAACGACCTTGGCTTGTTTATTTCTATCACTCAGTGCACGAGCGCGCCGTATTTCTACATCAAAGGCGACCTTCACCTGTAAATTCGGTGTTTACGTTTCTGCCTTCCATTTTAGCGAGGAGGGGGAGGATGCGCGTGACTCACTCCAATCTGGCGGCCATTGCCCGTAAATCTCAGACTGTAAAGTAATTATGGATGTTTTCATCCGTTTCCACGCGCGCAGCTTTGAAACGGTGGTGATTTTTATCTTTTAATAACCAGACGACGTAGAATTATACGATTTTTTTAATAGGATCGATGATCTTCAGCAGAAACGGGGGGGGGGGGGCAGACCTCTAAAGAGCAACTTCTGGAGGAAACTCTGGTCTCTTCCATGAGATCCTGACAGAACCCATCCATGGATCCAGCTTCAGTGTTGAGTTAAAATGATTTGTTAACATGGAATTGGATCTGGAAATATGTTTTTAGTTTCTATTTTGTTGGAAACATAATCTCCAACATTATAAAAAAATACCAGGTGACCATTTTTGTTCTTTGCAAACTATTAATGACTTGAAACTGTTGTGAGGAATAATCTGCAACTGTGGATTCAGAGTGGTCGGCACATTAAAAGCCATTTTCATCACTGGTAGTTTTGTTCATTAAAATCCAGGTTATTGTACAACTTCATATCATTATTGACTTTTAATGGATCATGTCTTCTTTCGTTCACATTGATTATCCAGGAGAAATAAACAAAAAAAGCATGTGCATAATAATAATGGAACACAGAGTCAGTATTGTTTCATTTCTCAAAATAAACACATTAATTTACCTTAAAACATCGAACTAAACAACAATTTAACAGAAATTAAAACATCATTTCAGGTAAATACTGCTCTTAGTTTGGACTTAAGCCCACATTTCTGCATTAGAAGTTTAAAATAGTACAGGGGATCCCACATATAGGCATAAAAATACCCCTTACATAGGCTCAAACTCAATGTAGGGGAAAAGAAGAACATATTTGTGACTCTGGAGGTCTTCCAAGGCTATTTTCTGCAGCAGAATAACACATCTAATGCTTCAGGGAGTAAACAAAATTCAACTTTTACAGAGCTGCCATCACAGTTTGCCCAAGCATTCACCCTGCTCCTCCACCAGAGAATGGGTGGTAAAAAAGATTCTGATTCATGACAAAAAGACCTTTTCTGAAAAGATGTACGGTATCCATGACGAGCTGCAGGGTCTCTTACAGCGTATGTGTTTAAATAAACTGCATTTTATGCAGCATTTAATCAGAATTAAGGTGTTAAAACACACCTGTATCTGCTGACCGAGCAGATATTCAAAATGCGAGGTTTAAACCTCCCACCTGGAGATCCTCGCCAGCATCTTTACTCCTGTCTGTCTCCCCTCCACAGCGCCACTTCTCCCTCTTCGCCCTGTCGTTTCCTGGAGCCGAGGCCCTCACCACCATCTACAGCTCCATCCTGACTCAGCACCTGAGCGCAGACGGCTTCAGCAGCGTCCTGCAGAAGAGCTGCCCCACCCTGGTCCACTTAGCCCTGCTGCTGCACCAGCGCGTCGCCTCCACCTTCCTCCCCACTGCAGTCAAGTTCCACTACGTCTTCAACCTGCGAGACCTCTCCAACATTTTCCAGGTGACGCCCAGATAAACCGGAGAGCAGCTGGGACGCTTTCTCTCAGCCCACCCCGTCTTTATTGCAGGCAGGGAGATACGTTTTACCTCAGCTTCCCCGGGCTTCTGTCACTAATTTCTCGGCTAAATGACTATTGATTTAAGAGCTGGGTGTGGGAGCTGGAAATAGGCCTGGAATAAGTCTAACAGAGAATACAATGGCTCTGCGCTTCCATGGCTGCTTAAATGTATTTAAATGAAAATATTATCGGAGCGCTGTGGAGCTTCTGGGGCAATATTTTTGTCAGAATCCTCCACGGTTTTAATGGAGGGCAGGCTCTTTCATTTAACTTACTCGGTTGTATAATTAATGCTTGGAGCCACTCGGCTATAGGAACTTAATTTTTCATTATTCCATCCAGGAGTTTACAAACGGAGCCCTGACTTCTCATTACTTTGCTTTGTGCAAAGGTTTATAGGCAGCTGGTTAGCTTCCATCATCAATATTTGTTTCATGCATCAAGAGCATGTCTTAAAAATGGGTTCTGGGTGTGATGGAGAGGGAGATGGACAGGAGGATTGGTGCAGAGATGTGGATGTTGAACTCGTCTGTGGTGGTTAAACCAGAGCTGAGCTGTTCTACTTCCATCTACCAAGGTTCATCTGTATGTAAGTGTCATCTTTAAGGTACTTTGAGAAACAAAGGTCACTTCATTGTAGTCCAGTTAGAATCCAGTTAAAGCAAACCCATCATATGATCCACATTAGTCCAGTTTAGAACTGTGTTCATGTAAACCAGTTCATGAAAATAATAGCCAAGCTTTGGAAACCAGCAGAAATAAAATCTTCTCTTTGAATCAATCCTCCATCCTGAGCTCATGATGGGGAGATAAAAAGGAGTCCTGCAGGATCCAGTTTCACCAACCTGCACCCGTTACCATGAGAACCAAATCTCACACGGTGCATGTAGACATGCCCCAGTTCAATCTGGACCCAACCCATTGATATATCTAACCTGCAACCAAAAGCGTTACCTGTGCATTACAGAGATCTTCTTTCCAGGTCTTTCTTGGCCTGAGATAACTTGCATCATACCACACTGAAAGGCATGACGTCTCTGACATGTTGCTGCTCACAGCTGGCGTTTCTGTGACCCAGACATCACGCTGTGAAAACAAAACATCCTCCACGGTCCCGCTTTAAGCTGTTTCTCTTCTGGAATCACAAATCCAGCTGGGACAAGGTCTTTCTATGAGCAGCCGTCTCTTCTTCCGTGGAGAAAAATGAACCTGATAGGTTGGAATGATGTCATGATGGTATCTAATATTGTTAGAAAACAACCCCTAAAAGTATCCACAGTAAAGAAGTTCCCACCCATTCCCAAGATATTTCATTTCTGTGTTTTCTACCCTTTCAACTATGTTTTGATGGATGCTTCATGCATGAATCAGGGAAATGATTGATGCCTGAACTACAGGGATGAATACGGATCAGCAAGAACCCAAAGTTCAGTCCTCGTCTAGTCCTACTTCACAACAAAGTCACTTTGCGGATCTGAATAATTTGCAGATTTATAGTCTGGAAATGACCCGATAACCTTCCCCCTGCTGTTATAGAGGCTCTCACTCTGAGGATGATGAGTTAATAAAGCATATTTAAGTCGTAGCACCTGGATGGGACTTAATACTCTCCGTGGCTTTGAAAAGCTTCATAGTTTTAATCTGAGAACTAAAAAGGATCCAGAAGAAAGCTGGGAGAGGATGTTGAAACCCCGGCACGTCTCCTGGTAGATCTCAGCCTGCTGCTTTCAGTTTCTGGTGCCGTTGGACCATCAGCCTCTCCGTGAGGCTCTGCTTGCAGCACTTTAAGGTTCAAACCTTCTTTTCATCCCAAAGCGCAGCTCTGGCGGCCTGGAGACGCGCCTTTCAGGCCCTGGATAACACACCTGACATTTACTGCACCCCACCCTGTGAAGTTGGTGTCTGAGGAAGCCATTCTTCCTGCTTGACAAAGCCCTTGTGTTTTCTTTAATTGCCCTGGACTCTCATAGTGGACATCCCATAAAAAGATCCAGAGGAAACGATGTCAGCGCTGCCTTCCTGCTTCTCTCCACGCAGAGAATGGAAAGAAAGCAAGAGAAGGGACTCCTTTGAAGTTTACCCCCCCCACGTAGTCCCGTCCGGGCACTAACACCTCAGGACAGATGGGAAGAAGCTCCCAGAATCGGAGCTCCCAGCCCTGCCTTGGCTGTAACTTCCCATCCGAACCTCGGCACTTCCACGCGCTCGGATGTTGGAGCGTATTCGCCGTGACAGTTCAAACGCTTCCTCTAATTTCCAGCATGAGGCCTAAACGCTTGTCAGTCAGTGCTTTCTGGTTTGATGTTTCACAAGTTTGCCTCGTCTGAAATAATTGGGGGACTTTTTGTGATTCACTTTGTTTTTTTTCCCACCACTTCAGAACTGGGAGATGTAGCCAAAGGAAAGTGTCTCATTATGATAAACTCTAATGAGCCAGAAAGCCGAGCTCAGAGGCCCTGCGTGAGCCTGCAGCAGTCTTTGTAAAGCTGTTATTAAATGTGACAAAAAAACGACGGCTTGGAAAACAATCAGCACGAGCGGCGCTGTTGTTTGCATGCATATTTCTCAGGTTAGTTAGTTTAGTTGAACACAAAGTGGGAGTTAAAGCCTGCATTTTTATTTTTTTGCTTTCTTATTATCTCCTTCGGATCTGTGCTTTCTCTAAGCGCTGCAGTTGATCAATATGTCCTGATAAGCCGGCCAGCTGTACGTGAAGCACAGAAGCTAAATTCCACTAATAAGACGAGACAAAGAGTTTGGCATCCAGCAGGGAACGTTGTCAGGGGAGCCTGTTTGCCGACGGTCGGCTGCCATGACCGGCGGGCGTATCCGCGGGCCTGTCTTCGGCGTGTCAGCCTAAATGAGATCCTCCACGCTGGAGAGCCGACGGTGGGCGGGGAGAACAGGGGAGTGTGCGAGGAGACCAAATCCAAACTTTACTGACTGCTCAATATGTCCGCGCGATGCTCACCGGAGAGTCAGCTGGGTGCGTTTGTTAGTGGGGGAGGAAAATTGTTGGGGGCTCAGAGCAGCTGTCAGGCCAGGAGGAAAGCGAGTCCACGGCAGACAGACCCACAGACGGACGCTAAGAGACGAGCTGAAGTCTAATCCGTCTCTTCTGAGACGAGCAGAGCAGGGAAAGTTCCGGGACTGGGAGGATGGGAGGAAAGCAAATTTCCTACTTCTCTCGGTTTGTTGAGCCGGTGAAGGTTGAGAGTGTAACTTCTGCATAGGCGGCAATATGGTGTTTGGTTTTTGTTTTTACTTGGAAAGGATAAAAGAAAAGTGACGAGTCATGATTGATGCCATTAAAGCGATGAGCAAAGCAAGAAGATGACATCGTTTCCACACATCCGTGTATCCACACCTGCTCAGGATGTAGCTGATGCTGCTGCATCGGGGTCAGCTGGCCTAACTCCCCCACCCCTCCATCCCCCCCAGAGACCGCCTGTGTTGAGCAGAATAGGTTCTGGGGCTGGAAACACAAAACATCTGTCTGCCTCTGGCCCCCGGGTGGCAGGGCTCAGGGGGGAGCGGGCAGCGCCTGCCCGGGTGCCTAACCCCTTCCTCCCTCATCCTGTCTGCCACCTGTCATGTGATGCACCTGGACCGCGCCCCCACAGGAATGCCGCCGCGTCGCTCGGCCGTCTCTGACAAACTCCTTCATCATCAGTCATCCACTTATCCCTCATCTGCTATCTGTCGTCGCTGCACGCCGGTCCTCATGCCGTGTTGTGGTCAGTTCAGTCAGCACTTTGGTCTCCACTGACTTATTATGGGATGTATAGCCATGAAGCATCACGACATATGGAAAATGAATCCTAATATATATCGGTTCATCCCTGGACTTTGCCACCGCTGGGACACGGTGGTTGTCCACCAAACATTGCAAACACATGACATGTTTACATCCATTCTGAAAGGCTGACCAGCTGGTTGACTGGTTTGAAGCCAGTCGGCGGCAGGAAGTAGGTGATGAAACAAGCAGATGTAATTCACTAGGAGTTCATTTTGTTTTTAATATATATGGAGTTTTTTTTCTTTTTTCTATTGTGATAGCAAATAAAAGACACGTAACATTAAACAACATGTGAGGAGGAGAAAAGGAAAAGAAAACAAGTGAATGATAATAACTGACCGGCTCTGCATTTTACCCACATCTAGATGTAACAGAGAGCAGTCTCTGCTGGACATGATAGTAATGGTAATGCCATGAAATTAAAATGAAGTAACTTTATTCACCCTTAAGGACAAATAATAGTAATTAGATGGAATTAGAGTAAACAGAAAAGCTTGATAATCCATGAGTGGAAGGAATAATAATGTGTAATAATTAATAGATAGTAATCATGTGTTGAATGATGGGAACTTTTACAGTGATAATGAGAGTAAATGTAATATAATAATATGAAAATGAAGTTATAAAAAACATTTGTCCTTGAGGGAAGGAATTAAGACTTCACAGCAGAAACATGTCAACAGTCTGTTACAAAAAAAGCCTTTTAGGTCTAGCAGATCATGTTTACCTTCATATGTCACCATGTGATGAAGAATAAGGGGAAACCTTATTGGAGGAAAAGTGCACAGGATCAACCAATGGAAAAGTTCTAGGACTTTCTGGCACAACTTTTTGCAGATGAAGAGGAGAAGTTGTGGAAGTGACCAAAAACCCACCAAAAGCAGACTGAAATGCTGCCTCCTGATGGCCAGGAGGACTAGCACACCCTGGACAGGGACTGCTTTTTCAGAGTGATGCAGATCAGTTATGTGGCATCTCCTGCTAAAAACGGATCTTTCTGTAAATAGTTGTAGAAAAGTTATAAAAATGGTTTGCTAAACATATTTTTGCTTTTCACACAAAAAAATCAAGCTTTTTCTACAGGGATCATGTCGGGATGAAAAATTAAATGTAAAATCACACAAAAAGAATGAAACCAAGAGAGGAAAGGAAGCTAGTTAGCTACAGCTGAAGTGAAATAATAAAATCAGCTAAAAACAACCAGTTTTACCCTCATAAGATGACCATGAAGGTAAATCAATGGAAAGTATTTTATCAGACCTTTCATGGCAAAGAAAAAAGTGTGAGTTAAAAAGAAAGGAAGAAATATTGCTAATGGTAGCATCGGTCCGACAAGGTTAACTGGGTGAACTGGACTGATTCCTCCACATGAACCAACGCTTTGGCAATTAAGTGGAAAGAAAGGGACGTCCATTATTCCCCCGTATTCTGCCCCACCTCCGCCCGACCGGCCCACTCAGCCACACGGCTGCATCTCCCTCCTCGTTATGGTGTAAACGCTCTGAACTGAAGTGTCTCCTCTCTCTCTGCTCAGGGCGTTCTCTTCTGCACCCCCGAGTGCCTGAAAGCCCCCGCAGACCTGCTGAAAGCCTACCTGCACGAGTCGGAGCGGGTCTACAGAGACAAGCTGGTGGAGGAGCAGGACATCCGGCTCTTTGATAAGCTGCAGGCGGACGCGGTGAAAAAGTTCTACGAGGTGAGAGTTTTCTAAAGTTCAGCCAAGGAAGACGAGAGTGGGAGGCTGGAAGACGGGAGGAGGAGGAGGGGGGGGGGGATCATTAGGCTGCCTGCTCTGTGTCTGGACCTGGACATCAGTGGCCAACACAGCGAGGAGAAAGAGGAGAAAAGAAGTGGGGAAAAGAGGGCAGAGGGCCTGCAGAGAGCTGGGGAGAATATTAATCAGTGTGTTTGGGGGTCTGCCTGTCAGGGTCCGCACTGTCAGGCCGGCAAATTGGAAAACATTTTAATGGCTTACCCTCCACCCTCTCTGGCTCCATCACGTGCACACAAGTCATGCCACAGCGCAGCCCCCCCACAGACAGAGGGAGAAAAGAGGCGACCCCGTCCTCCTGCCATGGATTATTAACCTGAACTCAGGACGGTTCCCCCCGGGCCGCGGAGCAATCAGCCGCATGTCTTCCTGCTAGTTTCACACACAAACAGGGAGGCACCGCCGGAAAGTCCACTGCATGCTTGGAAAATGAAATTACATCAGCGCATGATGGAGATCTTCCTCCTCACATCCGTCCCTAAGAGGCAAAGCAAACCCAGAGTGAAATGTTTGACGGTTGCCCAGACGAAGATGAAGTGGGTCACCGTCTGCACAGCTGGGGCATCCAGCTGTGTCCCCATCCGCCTCATGGTTAAACATCCCGCTGGCAGGGGCAGTGTGTCGCTCTGCATGTTTACTGCTCTACATCCATGTGTGTGTGTGTGTGTGTGTGTGTGTGTGCCTCCCCCAGGACATGGAGGAGACTGTGGAGCAGAGCAGGAGGCTGAACCTGTACTGCCACTTTGCCCGTGGGCTGGGGGAGGCCCGGTACCTGGCTGTAGAGTCCTGGAGCAGCCTCCAGAAAACGCTGCTGGAAGTGTTGGACGGCTACAACGAGGTCAACGCCACCCTGAATCTGGTGCTGTTTGAGGACGCCATGGCTCACATGTGAGATGCCCACAGAGAAACTAAAAGAGAAACAGACTTAATTTAGGTTTTAATGCTTTTTCTTCCACAGAGGTCCGTTATTTTCCAGAAACTATTCAAATCATGTCCACCAGCATCAGCGTTGTAGGCGCTGACATGCTTCTTCATTCCCACAAACCGACGTCTAGCAGAGTTCGTTTCAACCCAGCGCTTCATCTCCAGTCGCTCTACTTCCTTCTCCGACTGCAGTTAGCTAAAAAATCTCCAGAAACAGCTGTTTCTATGCTTCTGAGTAGGGATGGGCATAATTAATCGATGATCGATTAATCGATCGTTAAGATTTTAATCAATTACATTATCTTTTAATCGATTAATCGAATGAATCTTTAGACTAGTGCTAAAGTTGTATGTAAGCGCATATTTTCCAGCATAAGCACTGAATGAATCCCAATTAACTGCCACAAGAATCATTCACATTGTCATAAAAACCTAAATAAGATTTAAATATAGGCTATAGTTATTGTGTTTTAATATAGAAATATTGATGATTAATCGATAATCGATCGTTAATTCTCCTGAGGATCGATTAAGAAAATTTAATCGAATGCCCATCCCTACTTCTGACTTGAAAATAAAGTAGATCCAGAGGGGTTGCAGCAGTGATCTCTTCATGGATTTGCTGATAAAAGTACAGAGAAGTGATGTTAACAAGAATACTAAAATCTAACGACAGCTTTGAT
>JBAJHY010000022.1:18163166-18175504 GCA_037177095.1 Craterocephalus marjoriae | reverse complement strand
AGAGGAACAGATAATCAGCACGTTTTGTTACTACAAGAGGACATGATGATGTTGACATGGTGAAGTTCAAACAGCATCAGAAAGAGGAAGAAAGAGGGTTTAAGTGACCCCACATCCATCTCTAGGGTTTACAGAGAATGGTCTGAAGAAGAGAAAACATCCAGTTGTTGATGTCAGAGGTCAGAGGAAAACGGGCAGAGATGATGGAAAGGCTTGTTTGTCTTGTTTCTAAAAGCTTGCTCACATTATGCCTGAATCCCTTCAAACAGTTTATATTTGGGATGTAAACAACTGGTCGACTCTTCTGTTTTGGTGAACAGATGACAGAAAATTCTGAGCAGTCATGAGCGTTGCATCACAGTCACTCCTACAGCTGCAACTAAAAGAGACTGTCCTGCTCAGACAAAGTACCAGGCTGCACTTAAGTTATTTTTATGCCTTGAAAAGCGCTCTGTAAATTAAATGTATTATTATTATTATTATAATTGTTGTGGTTGTTGTTATTATTATAATATAAGATGCACCTGCTCTGAACAGGAATCATATCGTGACTCCACCAACATTACCTGCAGATCAGGACCAGATCCACATGAAACGTCACAGAACTGTCAGCTTCCCGCGCTGCAGATATCTGAGTTATGTTGGGAATTGGGATGTGTGTGTGGGCCATGTGGTGAAATGCTGCACCTTCTAGCTGCTGTGTTTTGGGGATCCCACCGGATATAAGGGCCCACGCTAGTGAACATCCCCTCTGACACGAGCGAGGAGACCACATCTGATTGTAATTTATGTACAATTCTTACCGGTTGACAGAGATGAAACCATATTTCCTTCCACGTGGAGCCAATGCAAAACGTTCAAATGTGTTAATCTGGATGAGACTGAGTAACGCTGGAAGTTTCCTCCACATGCATCGGGTCCACGCTCTTCCATCAACAGGCCGGTCGGACCTGCTGGAAGGCAGGAATTTAACAAGAAGCAGATATGTGAGAGAGGAATTGTCAGAGACAGGAGGAGGCTGTGCATGCACAAGGGGGTGTGGACAGCAACATGCCAGAGGGGATCAAGCTGTGTGTGTGTGTTTGATTGTGTGAATGTGTGTGTGTGTGTGTGTGTGTGTGTGGGACAGTCAAGTCAGTCAAGTCTCAGAGTCAGTCGGGCTGCTGCTGCCTCACCATGGCTGTTCTCTCTGCAGAGGCGCTCCGCTGGCATGTGAGTTTTCCCTCCTAACTTCTGGCATTTTCTCCATCTATAGCTACACATCAGGGAAAAAAAACTTAAGAGAAAGAGAGACGGTACGAGTGAGTGTTTGTTTGTTAAGGGTGTGAGCTTGTTTTTGGGAAGCATCGGGGGGATGCAGCCGGCTTTCAGCACGCCGGTGAGGTGGAGGTGTAGCAGAGCGAGTGGCCCTGGGCTACACGCCATGTCAGACACAACTTCCTGACACCGAGACGGAGATCGAAGCGGCAGATAGAGCCCGACATGACGCGACTTGGTCGGATGCCGCCGAGCCGGGAAGCAGGCAATAAATTTTTATCAGCAGGAGAAAAATACAGCGTTGGCAGGAGATAAGTGGAGACAAAAGCTCTGCAGGATGATTGTTTATGTGAGAGATCTGACGGGAGACAACAGGAAGGTTGTATAGAGGCTAGAGGTGAAATATTCTCATTTTTGCTGTGAAGCTATTACAGTTATGATCTTGAAAGCTGATTGTGTGGAGCTTTATGGAAGCATTATAAAGCAGGAAAACCGTTTTATTATTGTTTTATTAAGGGAATAGTCTGCTTTATTACTATGTTTGCACCTTTTTGCAGAAGTTTGTGCAGTTTCTTGAGGTCTTAATCAAATGTTTGTGACAAAATGCTTTATTTCATAGTAACACCAGCACAGAAATGCAGCTGTAAAGGTCCCTTTTGGTCATGAGTTTACAGCTCTTTTCACATCATGGCTTGAGTTTCATGTTGTTTAAGTGGACTCCCCCTGGTTGCTGTGGTTTACCTTTTTACATTATTTACATTTACAGTATTTCTGGTTCTTATTTGGAGCAGCGTCATGTTGTTGTTTATCTGGAGCTAAAATGACAAGTGTGTCATACTCATGGGTTTTTTATGTGTGTAAAATCTCAACTTGTTACTGATTGGGAACAATGAAACACGTCTCTTAACAGCACAATTCACTGCTGTAACTAGATGTGGAGCATGTTTTTTAAATTAATTAGTAAAATACCTGTTTAAATGTGTCATTTATTTATTTATCTTTTCTTATAAAAGTATCTTCCTCTGATCTGATGGGACCTACTGGTGCAGTTCAGGTGGGAGATGGAAATCAAAGACAGGATTAGTTGCCATGTTGTTGTTTGCTTACATGTAAAATGATCTTTTATGATTCAGTTCCTGTGAACTGGTTTTAACTGGATTGGACTGGATTTTTTTTTCACCTTGTCATTAATTGACTCTTAATGAGTTTGAGGTTGTTTATAAAGAGACAGTGCATATCAATGTATATATAATGCAAATATGCAGGATTATAACAAAGTTCATTTCCATCCGTGAAACAGAGATGGGATGGGGGAAATATACTTAGAAATATGGTTATTCCATTATTTTCTAGTGGTTTATAGCATGGTGCGCCGCTTAATACAGGAAAAAGAGTAAATAAAAAATTATGGCTATATAGACAGTAATCATGCATATTATGTAGGAATGCTTAAATTATTATAAATTAGAGACATTTTGCTCTTTTTTCACAAATTCATGCTATTAATTGAGGTCCTGATCTACTGCTTGTGACCAAATGCTTCACCACAGAGTCAGAATAGATCTCATTGCAGCTGCATTCAGGGTGTAAAATGAGACACTCAACCTCCACTCTGCACTTTTTCCCACAGGATGTCTGATTGTAGATGCAAGTGAACATGCATAACACCATAAACTACACATGATAACCCCGAAACCAAATTTTACCTAACAAAGCATACAGTCCCGGAACTAACAGCTCAGACTTCCACTTAACAAATTCTGACGTGGCCCCGAGTTTATTCTAAAATATGAGTTTGGTACTGGTCCCTCTGATGGAATTATTGAACTGATCCCGTCTGTTTAAGCCCTTAGCACCTGAATTTATTGGTAATTATTAGGAATGCAACAATACCACTTTTTTCCACACCGATATGATATTGATACTTGAACCGGAGGACTTGCCTATACCCAGTAGGACAAACAGGAATGCAGCATGACGGGGTTAAAGTTGGGCGAGAAGACGATGATGAAGCCTGGTATTTTTTTTTTGTTTGTTTTTGTTTTTTACATCTCTTTTCCTGGATTGTTCTACTTTCATTAGCTGGTTTAATAAGAACAGTTATCATGGACAGGATAAAGGAACATTTTAGGATCATGATTTAAATGCTGTGACCCTGATGCTTCGCTAAAAAAAAGTCTAAAACCAACAGAAATGTTCAAAAACACAAGACGAATTCCTCGAATGTCATGAAAATGGCAGCGCTGCGTTCTGGTGTCGCAGAGCGGACACAGCGCACCCAGACCGGGGTCAGAGTACAGATAATGACCCTGGCCGAAACACATTCCTTCTCTAAATTGCTACCTGAGGGGAAAAGGCCGAGCCGAAAGAGAAAGCGGCTCTGACCGCAGAGACGCAGGCCTGAAATAGCCGACAGCCTGCGGAGGTGTCGTCACATTTGTTCTCGCCACTTCTTACACCCGTTCCCGTGTGTGTGTGTGCAGGCTCGCATCGAGGAGCTGGAGGAGGAGCTGGAGGCTGAGCGCGCCATGAGAGCAAAGGTACGGAATCGGCACAGAAACGTGAGGCACTGTGTTGCATCTTCTCTTTCCTCAAAGACGGGATGAGCCTGAAATCCGTCACGCTGCGGGGCAGATCAACCGCTCCCCTCGGGGATCATCCGGATCCGGGTGTCGGCTAAAGTTTGCAGGACTGGAGAGAAACCACAAGAGGAGAAAGGGGGGGGGGGGGGTGTTGGCACCCGGTGGGGTGTTTCTGCTGGTACCTCAAACTATCTTCACCTGTGATAATAAGCGGGGCTGGGGGGGGACCGTGTGGTTCTGCTTAACAAACGGGGCAACCCCCGGGGGGGCTGACATCTTATTTTCCCTGATCTCTACATCCCAGACTCACCCCTGCTTTCAATCCACAGAGAAGCAACTTTTTCTCCATTTCAAAACATCTTATTTCAAATGTTAAAGCATCATATAGACTTTAATTTAACACTGGCTTTAATGGAAGAGATTTAGTGGATTTTACTTTAATCCACTCATTAACACTCATCTTAAATAAGCCAAATATTCTGGGGTAAGAAAAGCTGAATAAATTGATACACAGAATAAGATGAGTAATGAGAATGATGCTCAATGATGTCTGCTTCTATTTAACCTCTTCATCACGTGGTCAGTTTTTCTGGCTCCTGTCTGAAACGACAAGAAACCCAAAGAAAAAGTCCATCTCCACAACTACAGGGCTGCCTGCATCCTCCTGGTCTCTACAGGAAGCAGAGACATGTGAGATTACTGCAGAAGAGTCAGAATGAAGATGTGTGTTACTGTGTCAGAGTAAATCCACCTGTAACCCAGTAGAACCAGAGGACAGCAGCTCAGTTCATCTAGGAATGAGTAAAGTCATGTCTGATGAGGAGCTAAAGATAAAAGCAGAAGCTGAGCAGGTTTCCAGGTGTTTAATAAGGTGTAGCACAGGTAAATGTGTCAGGAAGCCATCAGACGTGTTGAGACATTTCTGTCCTGGTTCTCACACCAGTAAAACTAGACTAAGACTAAGAAACATTTATTCACTTATTCGTTTTCTCTAACAGTTAATCCGGTTCAGGGCCGCGGTGGGCTGGAGCCTTTCCCAGCTATTATCATTTAGAACAAATCTATTTTACTGAATCAGTTTAAATCCTTACATGGTTTAGTTCAGAAGTCCCTCCAAACTTAGCAGCGTGGGTTATGATGATTAATTAGATCTGCAGCTTTCATCTCAGTACAGTAGCTCACCACCACCAGTAGGTGGCGCCCAGTTTCCCAACCTGCAGGTAAAACAGCAGATTGTTGCTAAAGAGTTCCAACTCTCAACTTTATTTATCTAAGAACAACTCTTAGTGTTTTACAGAATAAAAGGCAATAAAACAACTGTTGAAATAATAAAAAATAAAACCAGTAAAAACAATGAGAGTTGTTTTATTGTTGCAATAACAAAAAAAAGACACAATGATATAATACATGAAGCAGAGTTTGAGTTTCTGTGTCCATTCTGGTCTTGGAGTTTGGAGAGGCACAGGGAGACCGGCTTTCTGGGAAAAGAGATTTTTTATTTCAGGATGGTCTGAGCTGTTCAGGGCCGTGTTGGTAACAGGAAGTGTTTTTATACGTAACTCTCTCTGTGAGGGCGAGCCGTGGAGAGAGGCGATGCTGGAGAGACGCAGTCCAGCTATGAGGAGTTATCTGAGATCTGAAGGATGATTTCAACATATTTCTTTATTTTCGTCCCTCGCAGACTCACCTGCAGCATCCTCTCCCTGCCTGCGCTGGTAGCCATGGCGATGGTGGACCAGTGCTCCTCTGACTGACAGCGAGCACCAACAAACCTTAACTTCACCTCCTGCTCTTCAACTGCACTGTTAACCCAGCACTGTGGCCCCGCCCACCGGTACCCATCAGCCAGCGCCGCCTGAGGACGGGACGCGCCGAATTCCTCATGTCTGCTTATTTATACAGGATTTTTTTTCTTCCTTTGGATTAAATATGAATAACAATCAAAGATATTTAATTTTTTAAAGATTTTCTAAGTAATTGATTATATTTGGTTTATTTATTCCTGAACTTATTGGCTTCTTTAGCAGTCGTCAGAGAGGCTTCAATGTGTGTGTGTGTGTGTGTGTGTGTGTTAAGTTATTGCTGAAGCAGTTTGATGTTGAGTCTGAAGCAGGTTAAGGAGATTCTGGTGTCTGCTGTCGCATCCAGGGCTTGTAATAAATGCAGCGGCCCCAACGCCTCTCGTACCAACCGCCGCCAGCTGACGTGGCCCGTCGGCGTGTGTGTGAATGTATTCTCTCAGGAGGCAGTATTACGCGCCGGGCTCTGGTCGCCTCCTCTCGCCGTGAGAATGAAACGTTTGTTTTTGTGTAACTCGATGCACTTTGGTTTCCTGCCGCGCCGCTCGCCCGGTTCTGCCTTTAAATCTCTTGTTTGAAAGAAAAGGAGTGAGTGCGAGTTCCTGATCCTGTCCTGCAGATGCTGAATGGATGGTTGAGGCTTAGTTAGGCTGTTAGAGATCGCGTCAGACGACCTGGCTGGGCAAACATGAGGGATGTAGCACTTATTTCTGTGCTGAGCTGAGACTTGCTGGTTTGTTTTGGATTCAGGGTTAAAAGCCTCATCAGACACACGGAGGTCTGCAGCTTCCTCTCCTTAGTGGTGCAACAACCAATCAGTGGCCCCTTTACAAACCCTCTGTGCTCCAATCTTTGTGCACTTCTACCTTAGCGCCACCAGGGCCAGCGTCAGGCGGTCTGACACCAGACCAGTCCGGGCGTCCCAGATTCCCACTGAGGCAGCTGAAGGCTCACCAGCAGAAACACTCAGAAACCCCAGATCTCCCCCGAACATGCGCCGCCGGAGTACGGACACGTTTTATAGCTTTCATCTCCGTCTGTCGATGGAAAAACACGTCTGGATAAATCCTGCACGTCTAAGAATAGTTTTACATTTTTCTTCTAAGCCTGAGTTTTACTTTCAGACGTGCAGAATTCATCCGTACGTGTAGATTCGGCTTCTACAGATTAAATCTGGAGATAGAAGTTGGCGAACGTTGTTCCTACGCCGGCTCCGTATGGAAACACCACGGCTGTTCCACACGTGCCATCGTTTTCCGTGTTTTGTGTTTTTTATACTGGGATGCAGTGAAACATGGGAATACTTCGTGTCGGCTCACCTGGAGTTTCACTGCAACTCTTTTTTACTTGCAATCAACTTCTACCAAATACAGATATGTTCTTACAAATGTTCAACATGTTTGCATTTTTTTATCTTTTTGTTGGTGTTTTATCTCAGGGCTGAACCTCAGATATTGTCATGATTTGGTTTTATGTTCAGAGTTGTGTTAACCCCACCTTGACTGGAGAATTGAAAGTTGTAGCAGGATTTTTTTTGTTTTGTTTTTTTTTTCTCCTTCTGTACTGGTACACACTAACACCCCCTTACATTCCAGCTCCTCCATCTGTCCGTGCTGTGGTGTTTATAAGTTACATACTGGACTCGGACTGCCAACCCATGTTATAGTCTTATGTCAGAGGTTTTGTACGGTCTCGTTCAGCTCTCAGAGCGTCAGAGGGCTCGATTTTGTCAAAATTAAATATTTTGTTCAATGTTGTGTTTGTCTGAGTCACATTTGTTTTAATAATTAATGAGATGATCATTTATGTACCAGAAAGACTATAAAATACCAAATTATAGAACTGTAGCTCCCTTATAGTCTTATAGATGATTATTAGTACAGTAATACATTTCTGAAATAATAGATACCTCACACCTTGCCGGCTGCCATGTAGGTGCAAACAGGAAGTTTATTGAATAATTTCAACAGCAGAAAGTTGTTTGTAACTATTAAATGAACTGAAGGACAGTTGTGTCACTTTTCTTGGTTAGTGAGAATAAACATGTTTTATGCAGAAATAAGGTTGTCGTGAATCTTAAAAGGCCTTCATCACAGGGGAATTCCTCTGACTGCAGCTCTGAAAAACTCACCTGTCACTGTGCGTTCATACCGGACACCGAAAAGATTGTACGCGCGTACAGACTCAATGAGACTCCCCAAGTGGTTGCTGCAGTTTTCTAAATATGTCAGTATTAAGTCAAGTTATGTAAATGTAAATGATTTTGTTGCTCTTTCTAAAAGAGTTCTGTGAAGCCTTGTGTAAACATGCATCAATACTCCAGTCAGTAATATGCTGCTGCAACTTGCTGGTTTGTTATAAAACATGGTGAAGTCTTCGCTGGAGTAAACACAAACAAAAAAGATGATAGAGACAAAATCCAAAAATCACTCCAACACAGATTCTCTTTTTAATGACTAAATCTCAGCTTACAGAAAGACAAACCCGGATATGAGTGCTGTGGTCGTCTACTGGCTAAAACCCTACTGAAATCATGATTCGTGGGGGTGGGGTGGGGGCACCTGACAGAACGACTGGAGCTGCATTACGATATGACATTATAGATGAGATGATGGGGCATCACTCAGACTCTGGAAGATGGAAAGAGTTAATCATTTTATCTTTCTTCTTCATCTATCTTTAGGAGCCATTCAAAAGATCACATTTAATACTTAATATAATAAATGTGTTATTTACTCGAACTCAGTGGCAGACCTTAAAGTGAAAGCTGGGATGGTTTCTGACTGCTTCAGAAAGGAAATGAAACTGTGGTCACATTAGAGAAGGGATGTCAAACATAAGGCCCGGGGGCCAAAACCGGCCCGCCAAAGGGTCCAGTCTGGACGATGGGATGAATTTGGTCTGAGTTACTCCAATCAAAACGTAAAATACTGAATCTTTTTAGTTCCCGATACCTGTAATTAAATGATTTGTCATTGTTTTAGATCCATTGTGATCCGGTTGTTGTAACAGTTCTGGGATTAAGAACATAAATAAAATAAAGTAAATGTGTAAATAAATATAAAAGAAAAAAATCAATCCAAAAACGTCAGGACTCCCCCAGTCAAACTTCCGCGGGCCACCTGTTGAAGACCTCTACATTAAATCAATATATGAAGCATGTAATCATCATCTATAGAAATTTGCTGTAGATTTTTTGTTTTAGGAAAAGATTTTCTAAAGAGAGAAATTAGCTTTGCTGCAGTCTTGCACATTTGATGTTTTTTTTAAGATGCTATGTCCCTATTTAAAAATGAAAATATCATTCATAATAACATTTCATATTTTTTTGCTGCGTCTCCCATCTTTTGTGGAGAATTAGTTCACACTTGCTTGGGCTCTTGAAATGAATCCCCACAAAAAAACTGATGTAATTGCTTTGCAGCGGTTTGGTTTTTGAGCACAATAATTGAGTGAGCTTATCTATTGTGGATCCCAGTGTTTTGTTAATTAATGAGAAGATGGTTTAATGGCTTAGGGATAGTTCAGCCCAATCTTTTGAGGCCACCTTTAGAGGGACAAGCTCAAAGCCACTAACTGATGTAAAAATGAGAAGCAGAATGCTTAAGTCAGCTGCTCCGTCTCATCATGACTAAATGGAAATGTGCTGATTAATTTCTCTTTAGTTTGTGAACTCTAAATCAACCCTCCAGCCAATGAGAAAAAAAACTCTTCAGTTCATAGATGGATAAAGGACATCTACAAAAGCAAACCTCATAAAAACTACATGCATGTTTTCTTGGTAAAAATAAAAATCCTGAAATAAAGACAGGTATATTTTAAGATTAGAAGTACTTCAAGTACTTCAAACTTAAAGAAAAAAATACTCATTTTTGTTTTTGAGTCCTCTGACTGTCACTATCTTTTATAGTCCTGTTGTTCTTTACAATCAACATTACATCTTCTTGATCCAATTATTTCTCCTTATCTGTTTCGGTCTCTTTGCTCTAATGTTTAGACTTGATTTGTGATTCATGTCCCTGCAGGTGCGATCTGACTATGAGCAGCTGAGACAAACCTTTGCTGTAGTGAGCCAGGAGCGAGAAGTGGCCCAGCAGCAAAGGAGCCAACTCCAGACTAAAGTGGATAACCTGGAACAGGCTCTAAAGGTAAGAAATCCAATTTACTTTAAAATACAAACATTAATGTTGTCCCTTTTTTTAGATTTAGTACACTCTGGTAAATAGGAGCGTTTCAATTGAATTTTTCTGTGCACTTTAATTAGTTTTCAGATGAGACTTTATATTATTTCTATAATAAATCATGAGTCAAACATTACTAAAGATGCCTTGTGATCAGCTTCAGATTACTCGATAATGTCAGAAAGTAATTAGCGTTGGGGTGGGTGAATTATGGTGCATTTGCAGTGGCCATGCAGAAACCAAGGATTTTTCCCTGTAGTTAAAAAAATGTCTTTATTTACCCACTTTCATCATTGAGATTAAATCCTTCACTCATGAATTACCTTATGCTCATGTGCTTTAGTAGAATAAACAGACCACTGAGTAATGTGACGTTAACACACCTGACATATCGGGAACTGATGAGTAAAGGTGAAGATTTAGGATGACTCAAGTCTAAACCATCACCAGTGGTGGAGTCATGCCAGTCATATTATGTACTAGGCCTATATATGTATATATATATATATATATATATGCCCAATTGTTTGGAAAATAGTCCCTCATATATTGCACTTATTTACTTATATTGCACCCTCATATATGTAAGAAAACTTAAGAAGTAAACTGGTGGGACATATATAATGAAACATCACTTGTTTCAAAGATACTCTCATTTCATTGAGCTCCTGTCTGCCCGTAATAATCAGACACAGGATCGTTGCACTATGAGAGGCGCTCCTATTACAAATCCTCGCCTCCCTGCAAACCAGTCAATCCTATCGATTGTTTGTTTGTCAGGATATTTGAAAGAGAAATGTACCCATACGAGAAAAACTGACCCGTTTCCAGATACAGCAATGAAAGCTTTGTCACTTTCTCATTGTGCATTGATTATAGAGACAAAGAGACTATTAAGAGAAAATTACATATGGCGATGGTGGAGAAAGCAGAGATAGTGGAAACACAACATGAAAAAACAGAGGCAACTGATTTTGTTTTAGATAAAAGGTTTTCTAGTCATATAGAATGAGATTTAGCACCAGTTATATTGTTTTCAAAGCTATATTGTCAAGTACTAAAGACTTGATGTTACAATCCTGTGGAAATGAAGTTGCCATTGTCATTGTCCATCTCTCCCTTTCTCCGCTTCACTGCCTTTATTGCACAGAGTTGTATATACTTATCAACATACCAGTGATCTTCACTGTTCTTCACCTGAGAGACGCAAGCTACAGTAGCATCAGCTACTGCAATTAAGCAATGACGCAAAACTTATGAAAATTTTCATACCAAAGCATAAAAAATGCTTTTTGTATCAGCTCAAACATTGCAGGGCATTTCTTGAATAAATTGACCACAACATGCTGTATTGAACCTCTTTTTTTACCCACACCAGTATAGTATATTTATCAGCGTAGGCCTAAAATCTGACAACTTTGACCATGTTGTAGGAATTTTCTGTTGGTATACCCTGCCATCTTGCATACATCACATAATCTAATCTAATATAATCTAATATAATAGGAAACAGGAAGCAAAACTTGACCTTTCACTTGCGTACTGACACAAACAATCCAGGCAAATGGCAGCCATATTGTTGACACACTCTTCTATGCATCACAACCAGACAACACAACCAGACAACACAACCAGACATCACAACCACACAACACAACCAGACATCACAACCCGGCAACGCAACCACACAACACAACCAGACATCACAACTAAACAACACAACCACACAACACAACCAGACAACACAACTAAACAACACAACCACACAACACAACCAGACAACACAACCAGACATCACAACTAAACAACACAACCACACAACACAACCAGACAACACAACCACACATCCCAACCACACATCACAACCAGACAACACAACTAAACAACACAACCACACAACACAACCAGACATCACAACCACACAACACAACCAGACATCACAACCCGGCAACACAACCAGACATCACAACTAGACAACACAACCAGACATCACAACCAGACAACACATCTAAACAACACAAACACACAACACAACCAGACAACACAACCAGACATCACAACTAAACAACACAACCACACAACACAACCAGACAACATAACCACACATCACAACCACACATCACAACCAGACAACACAACTAAACAACACAACCACACAACACAACCACACAACACAACCAGACATCACAACCCGGCAACACAACCCCACAACACAACCTGGCAACACAACCACACAACACAACCAGACATCACAGCCAGACAACACAACACAACCAGACATCACAACCACACAACACAACCAAACATCACAACCAGACATCACAGCCAGACAACACAACCAGACAACACAACCACACAACACAACCAGACAACACAACCAGACAACACAACCACACAACACAACCACACAACACAACCAGACAACACAACCAGACATCACAACCAGACAACACAACACAACCAGACATCACAACCACACAACACAACCAAACATCACAACCAGACATCACAGCCAGACA
>JBAJHY010000022.1:16817430-16827502 GCA_037177095.1 Craterocephalus marjoriae | reverse complement strand
TTTTAAACCCACTCATTAGATGGTAGAAGAGTTCCAGATGCCGAATGTTGTTGTTTTTTTGTTTGTTTTGTTTCTTTTTTTTTCTCTTTCTTTCTCTTTTTTTTTTTTTTTTTTTTTTTTGCTGCACATAATGATGAATAACCTCATTGTGCCGTCTTTGCTATTTTGATTGCTATTTGATAAACTTTTTTAAAAAATCTGAAAAGGTTTTTGATTAATATACCAATGAACATATGTTTTTGTAAGTTCACGTCGGCCTCCTCCCAACAACTACAGAAGTTGCGTCATTACTGTCAGTACGCAAACAACGTGCTGTCGTAACGTGGGCAGGACGCCCCCTACACTCCAGCCAATCAGCTCTGTCAGCTTGATGTTGATTAAATCTGATTGGTTGTGAGGCACAGGCTCGTACAGCCCCTGTGAATGGTATTCCTCCATACCATTAACAGTAATGCGTACTCATCCTGACTATTCTCAGGTCCGGGTTCTCTGGGGTGCGCTCAGCCATGGCTCACGCGAACAAACAAACTGAGCAGAATGATGTTTTCGCCGGCTTTCGCACGGCTTTTAAATCTTTCGCTACAGAGGCCATACATGTTGGTCAGGAGCCGGAGCAATGGACATCTATGGCTGTAGTGCCGCCGATTTCCCTTTCTACAACCTTCAAACATGCAAAGGCAAAGAAACAACAGGTTGACAACAATATTTTTATTCAGATATTGTTCTGACCTCGAATGTAGAGGAAAACCTTTGTCCACATATGTCCATAGATAACTAATCCAACTGTGGAGCAACTACTAATGAATTTACATTACGCTTTCATCCTGGTGAACATCCAAGGTAGACTGGAAGGTTCAGCTCTCTTTAGGTTAAATTCAACAGTATTTATCTTGAAACTTCATTCCTACTATCTGCACACATGAGATTTGATCTTGTTTGTTGACAGCATTCCCACAAAAAGAGGATAGTTACAACAAAAGAAAGCAGTGCAAATAAAAGCAACATATAAGTCATTTGTTTGTACCTTAGAACACAACCTATTCGGCATCAGGTAAAGTACAGTGTCTCCAAACTTCAGGAGGAAAATGATCAGAAATTATCAAATGTTCCTGTTAGAAACAGCCATGAAAGTCTGTTTAGAATCAGATAACAACTGAACAGGACTTTTTTGGACGGTGGGAGGAATCTGAAATACCAGGAAAAAAGCCCACACAGGCACATGAAGAACATGCAAAAAAATAAATAAATAAACAGAAAATAAAATAAAATAAAATAAAACAAACAGGGTGGGGGGGTGGTGGATTCCAGGCCCAAAACACCCCAGGCGCCCCGTCGAATCTTACAAACCACCCAGACTGGCCACCAATCGAACATCTGCAATTACTAATCTAATGTGTTAAATTTTCCTAGTCTTAGTGTTGCATTAAAAGAAGACATGGCGTGGGGCTAAAATCCAGCTCCGCTCTACCACGCCATGCTTACCCTACTCTGTATTTTTATTTTTTATTTTTATTTTTTTATTTTTTTTTTTTATTTTTTGTTTTGTTTGTTTGACTCCCTCCCTTTCCTCCCTCCCTTTGTGAAGTAACTAATGTGATGCATTAAAAAGGACTCCTAGATTGTCGGCCGCCTGAGCCGGGGCGCCAGGAGGGCCAGGGCCCAACAATCCAATCCCCCCATAGCATGCAGGCCCCTCTCGGTCCCGCATAACTTCCCATCCCAACTCATCACAGGTACTAAGGTTAATGATACTAGCAATAATTGTGGCAATAATAAAAATAATGATGATGATGATGATGACAGTAGCAATAAGGACAATGTTAACAGAGATAAGAATAATAATTGATAATAATTGAGTTGATATTAATAATACTAGTCTGCCACTCACAAAAGGGTAGAATAAATAAAATAACTAAAATAAAGAAACTATGTAAAAATAATAATTAGGTAACTAATTAACTGACCAGTAGAATTAAGTAATAATAGTTATGGTTACATAATAGTATAATAAGTAATATAGTAGATATGTATAATTAATAATGTGATATAATTATGTTCCTAACTGCTTAAATATCAAAAATAAGTGTGAGCGTGCTGCCATGTTTAATCTATTTATCATTTGGGTGGAGATATGAGGGGTTATGGTAGGTTTCCAGTTTAACGAACTGAGAGAAGGGAAAATACTCTTCACCGTAATCCAAAATGAAACTGCTTCTTAGTCGAGAGAAAGCTTCACATGTTCCTTAATTTAGTTTTTCTAACACAAGTGGGTGAACTTGTGTTGTTTGCTGCAGGATTTTCCAAACAAGGTTTTCTATCTGAAAAGCCCCTTAATGCCTTCTCCCATGTCTTTGTCTCAGCCCTTGTTGGCAAAGGGCTTGCGCTCTTAGCTGCATGCCGCGCTACAGAGCAGCTATAATCTCTGCAGTCGCCTGATCAGGCCCAGTTCCAAACACAACATTGCCAATTGTCTATCCTGAACTGGGAGCTTTTCAAGTGATGGAAACTAGAGTGGCATAGCCAGAAGGGTCCTAAAGCTGACTCTCAATGGTTCTGCGATTATCCGGATTCATATCTGGTGCCCAAGATTTACATATGAGAAATTAGTACTTATATTAATGATTGGATCTTCAGTCTGCTGTAGCTTCAAATAAAAAAGTTGTTTTGTTTTGTGGAAAGCAAATATTTTCCTCTGGTGCAATCTGACGAATCAAAGAGCAAAATCCAAAAACTGCCTCTCATTAAGCAGGCTGAGAAATCTTCCCAAACAAAGCAACTCCGGCTCTTCTAAGCTTTGCCTTTCTCTTCTGGTGTAAAAATAAAGATTAAACCACAAAAGTACACACTGAGCAAAATATTAATCATGTTTAATTATCCCTTCTAGGTCTTAGGATTCACATGTGGCACCAGAGCCCTTTTTAACATGCAAAACTGCAGTTTGTGCTGTTTGAAAACTATATTAAAGTACATGAAAAAGGAAAAATAGGTCTTCAGGTGAATTCTGAGATCAACTAGTGAATGAGATTGACCAAAACTGCAATAGTGCTATAGATGAACAGTTCTGTATATCTATGGCTGGCCCTTTCTTGCTCCCAACGAAGTTTAAATGTGTTGTACATTAAATCTATGGTAGCTTTTTGTACTTTGGCACCCCCTAACAAAGGCTAATTCAGCTTCTGTTTTGTAACCTTCCTCTACTCTGAAATCTCGCCAGAGAGTAAAAATCTGTCCTATATTGGCTCTTGTGTTATTTCTTGGTCTGTTCCTTTCTCAATTTCTTTTCCTCTCTTCCTTCAATTATGTCCTCTTGTGTTTCTTTACTCGATCAGGCTTGGTACATGTTTTGATATCCAGTTGCTGGTGTGTGATTTGGTGCGTAAAGCTAAACTCAACTGCAATGTCCCTGAAGCAAATACATAATAAATATCAGTGTGCCTTAAAACGAGTCATTGATGCAAACTCTTAAGGTCAGAAAGTTACAAACTACTATTTCAATGCTCAATGAACATGTTTTCCCTCATATGACCTAGTGCTAGCTGACACATTTCTGCTGTCAGAATAGCAGTTTCACAATTTTGAAGCATTGCAAAACTGCAACATGCAAACAAACATTCTTTTTATGCAATCTATGGTGAGAACGGAGTGGCCTTCTTCGAAGGGAAGTTTCAAATCCTTGTGTCCTCACAGTCATTCATGCATAAAACTTCAGTGGGGGCTATCAACGTCATAAAAAATCCTCTGTGTGTCACAGATAAGGCCTCCCTGTGATATGGATCAGAAGGGTATTTGAGCCTGGTGGATCAATAACTGCTGATGTTCTGCCTCCACACAGGCAGCAATCTTTAAGAGTGGGGCTTGCATGGCATGACTGACAAATTAGGTCTGCAGGGCCTAATAACTTTCAGATAAGAGGATAAAAGATGACCACAGATGCATTAAAGTAGAGGTAGAGCATTTGTTAGTCTATAAAAATCTATACCTTAAATAAAACCTGTACTTATGTTAGTGAAAATAGCATAGTTTGAAGTTGCTTATGTGCTCAACTAGATACTTTCACACCACATGTAAATGTTCTATTTCCAGCACAACTGGAGTTTAATTTGAATTCAGAAAGTCTTTCATTGATCGCAATATTAGATTGTCACAGCTCATTGGCTTCCACCTACACTGACAAGTTTGCAACAATCATGCAGAATGAAGTCAATGATAGACGAGGTTGAGATAAAGACTTTTCCACCCATAACAGAAAAACAGTTTGGCTAGAGAAACATGTGTAAAGCAGACATGTCTGAAATATAAAGCTGACACATGAAGGACACAATCTTATTTGAATTTGTTGGGGAGCTTTTCTGTTTACCTTTACACCTTTACCAGAAAATCAGTAGAAAATGAAACTTTCCCACCATCTCAGACACTAGAGAAAGCATTAGAGCATTATGTGCGTGACTTTTTGTGGTTTTTGTGTGACAAAATTGCTTTCGTGTGACTAGTTACAAACCCACATAATTTCCCAAGAGATGGTCTGCGATCCAATGCCATTCAAAGTAAAGAAAACACCCAGTGAGGTTTGCAGGATAGGTGAGGCAGAAGGGGAATAAATTGGAAAGAGAAGAATCAGGACAGAGATAAAGATGGGCAAAAAGTAGCCATCAGAGAAGCTCCACATTTAGCTGTGAAAGTCAACACTTCAGTTTGTTCTCACATGGGACACACTTTGCATTTCTTTTGCTTGAAATCAAGCACAAAGCAGCTGATGTGGGTATATGAAATGGGGGAGGGCTTGCCTGAGAGAGGTCCAGCTCTACCTATCCTGATTGTCATCTCATCAGAGTCTGCAAGCGGGAATGAGGGGTCTTCTTCCTTCTCTTTAGCCAGCTTGGAGTCAGGGGGCAGAGCCAAGGCGGTGTGGGGATCCGTGCCGACGCCCTGACGATGATAGAAGAAGACAAAGACGCTGACGTTACACACAGCAGATTGAAACATTTATGTGTATTTACAGAATCTAACAATAATCTAACAAAATCTAACCAAGCGGCTGGTGGAGGACGGTCTAGCTGATGCATTTATGCATCTCTACAAGCAGCATGGTTGAAATTACGGAGGAGCTAAGGGGAACTTAGCCAGCTCAGCTTTAACTTGTTAGGGTTTTGTTTAATTAATTGAATTGAAATTCCCAAAAAATTGCAAGTGATATTATGTGTCTTACATCGCTGTCAACAGCAGCATTGTTTGTTTGTTGTGCACTGGGAGCTGTCCAGAGAACATCTATTTGTTATTTTTTTGTGGGTATAAACAGAACTTTCTGTCCCTGCACAAGATGTTTCTGACTGGATCAGCTGCGTGTTGTAGCTGCACGCTTTTAAATGCAATAATGTGCACGAATTTACAATGTCGGAAAAGGTTTTGGAGAAACTTAGAAATGTACAAAATGTACAAAAAAAACCAGGTGCTCTCGATGTGCTTCATCGAGACACGGCTACATGAATGCATCCCAGACTACAGTATAATGCGTCTGTACACGGCTTCAAGACGTGCAGACCACAATAAACAACTCAGCAGGAAGCTGAAGAGAGAAGATCTGCACAAGAGACATGGAACTGCTAGCTTCTTGCATCGGACCTGACCAAGCCTCTCACTGAAGATCATTCTTTCCAGCAGCCTGAAGAACAAGAGCATTACAATTTTGAATTTCCCTCTGGGATCAGTAAAGAATTTTTTTTTTCATTTCATTCATTTAATTTCATTTCATCATTGTTTTATTCTTTTATATGCTTTTTATTTTATCTCTTGCTTACTGTATATTGTACAGTGCTTTGGTACAATGCTCTTGTTTTAAGTGTGCTTGGGGAATATGGATTAGATATTTCCCAAATGCATGGGGTGGCCAAAAAGTTTCGTCCACCACTGTATATGCACGTGCATGTAACCTATACAAGTAGCGGTGCTTGCATGAAAATAAAAGCCCACCAAAAGCCCCTATGTAATCCGAACCCGACATAACTAAATATCACATAGCTCCTCCGCAGAGCGCAGCTTCAATAGTTCTGGCTGGAATCAGGAGGAGAAAACACAACCAAAGTTTTCAGCCATTAGCTAAAACCTAACCTTTTCAACCAAAGTGGTTCCAGCGCTGATTCATGGCATCCTTGGCTGGTTCAACAGATCAGGCTGCTGTCACATCATTATACTGTACCATTGTTTATCTTGTCAAATGTCTCCCTTACTGATGGTATTCCATTAGCCTTTTGATAAGTAAAACTCTACAGTGAGGTGTGTTGGAGCAGGGAAACATTTAAAATCCGCTGCAGCCCTTGCAGGACCAAATGACCTGGTCTAGATTATACAGTAGATGCTGTTTTTAGGCAACAGTTTGTGAACACACTTTGCAACACCAACCAGCATTTCCAAATACTGACCAGTATTCACGATAGCTTCTTCAAGCTGCATTTATACATGCTGTTATCGGTGGGATCCATGCAATCAAGGGGGTGACACTGAAACACTTAAAAACATTCATTAATACAGCTGCAAACACTGTTTATAAATCTGACTGAAAAATGGGATTATGAATGCTGAGGGCAGCATTCACACACCCAACCTGCACTATGAAAACACTCAAAGGTAGGAAAAAAAGTCGAACACTGAGCTCAACTTCACTTTTATACTCTTTTTTTTTAAGAAAAAGCTTTTTCCTTGATTTATGTAAACCAGACACTTTGCTAGATATGTTATTTTCAAAAAATGTTGTTTGACTGCCCATAAAAAAATATGAGGGGGCCTAGTTGGTTGTGTCAAACAGAAAAGCATCACCAGAGTGTTTGCTGATGAGTTGCATAACCATAATCCTTTACTCAACAGCAAGAAAAACAACCCCAGACTGCAGCATGCCCAGCTGCCTGCCTCTCTTTCCATTTGTAGTTTGTGTGCTGGAAAAAAACTGAGAATATACATATTTCACAACCTTCTCTCTTTATGTTAGCCATTTAAAAGGGAAGTATAATGCCCTACATACAAATAATGCACACAAAGACAACTCAAACGAAATCAGAGGATTTACCTGGAAGATGGTACGGAGAAAATACATAACACTGAGCATTGTTAAAGTGTCCAGTCAGAGCGCAATGAAAATACAAACATCTTTTAACTCCTGTCCCCTTCCCTGTCCAGCAGCCTGTTTCTGCCGGGATCCTGAAGCATGTCTGCGGGAGTCTAACGAGCTCCAGCTACACAACCTGTGGCTATTTTAAAGAGACTTAGCCCTGATCACAGAGAACAAAGGAGGGAGCGAAGGAAGGAAGGAAGGAGGAGGGAAGGGAGGAAGGAAGGAAGGAAGAAAGGAAGGAAGGAAGGATGGAAGGGAGGAAGGAAGGAAGAAAGGAAGGAAGGAAGGATGAAAGGGAGGAAGGAAGGAAGGAAGGAAGGAAGGAAGGAAGGAAGGAAGGAAGAAAGGAAGGAAGGAAGGAAGAAAGGGAGGAAGAAAGGAAGGAAGAAAGGGAGGAAGGAAGGAAGGAAGGAAGGAAGGAAGGAAGGAAGGAAGGAAGGAAGAAAGTATAGATTATACAAGATTAATTTGGATCTAAAGTAACTCACTGAAATACAACAGAGTTCACAAATAATCCCATAAAATGCCACATCATGTGGAAAAAAACATTTTTGGAGTCTGAATCTAACTGAATGTGCCGTCAGCCCTGGTCCTGACGCTCCACACGTGCAGTCCTGCAGCAGCATTCACAGGGATCAACAAGGCTTCATGCACATGGTCTCTTGGCCGCGGTGGATTGTTTCATGTGAAAACGTTACAGGCACTTCATCATAACTGTATTACATCTGCAGCACAATCTGATTGTCTCACATCTGCAACACAATCCGGCTTCTTCCACTGAGCATGCAGATCTGTGAATACAATCCTGGGAAATATTTAAGAACAGTAAACATTTAGTACTTAAAAAATATATCGGATGTTATAGATTCTGTACAACAACTCAACATGCGTGAAATTCTTTTGTCTGTGCAGTAAATACAGCCGATGCAATGTCAGTGTTCACACTCCAGCGTATGAAGCCCGTAGGATGCTGTTCTGTTATCAAACCTTGTGAAGGAAAACTTTCCTGTCGTTGGCTGGAGATTGTTACCCTGAACGCTCGGAGGATAAAAGCAAAAACATCTTGGTTGCTCCAGAAAAGGAGCAGACATGAATAGTTGTTTCTGGAGTCTTTAACTCTATCTCTGCACTGCCCGTCCAAAAGGAATTTAACTAAGAAAACAAGGAAGAGCCTCCTATTGGATAATTCCTACATGGGTGATTATCTTTCAGCTGCAACAAGTTATGCAAATTCAGCTTTTCATTTCTTAAACAACCATGTGGGAAGACTGAGAAGGGTCAGAAAACTGTCACCAAACAAACAGAGAAAACATCCAAGGATTAAAACTGGGTTAAGAAATGTCCAATGCATTTTAAAACTGGAAGGATGGTGGGAACTATCGTCTTCCAGGGGGAAAGAAAGCGTAAATGACCAGGACCGTTTTTATGTTTAATAGTGAAAGTAAGAGCATTTCCACATGAACAAAGTGAAGGGAACTCAAGCAGCTGTGGAGCCAAAAGAAAACTACAAACAGTGAAGCTAACGGGAGGAAAAGCTGCAGGTTGCTGGTAGGGAGCATTAAGACTGGAGCCGTGGAAGCAGGTCATGCGGTCCGATGAGTCCAGACCGACCCTGTTCCAGAGTGATGGAGCATCAGAAGACGACACCAGGATTCAGAGGTGGGAAATATGGTGAAAGACTGGTGAGAATAATTCCTCCTCTTCCCTGAACCAGAGAGTCCAGATCTGAGTCCCACGCCTTTGGGATATGCTGGAGAAGCTGTTGTGCAGTGGTTGGACTCCCTCGTCATCAATACAAGATCTTGGGACAGCGCAGAACATTTAATAAAGACTTAATTTTCAACCTGTTGTCCCAAGAAGATGTTGAAGGAAATAGAAAAACTGTCAAGTAGGTAAAATACTAAAAAAGTAAACTTTAAAGTTACTTTGAGGTCATTCAGCAAGTGATGCTTTTTACTGCTTAGAGATTATTTAATGCATTAAATGTGGGAGGAAGTATTGGACCATGAGTGGATGCATAATGCAAACTGATAAAATATTGAATGTGATTAAAATATTCATCTCAGTGGTCAGAAAAAAAGTAACTCTTCACCTTGCTATGTGGGCCTGTGAGCGGCTAAAAATGTCCAGCTGAGGTTTAACTCTAGTATCATTCACATTGAACCTGGACTTACACAGCAGCCGATGATCTGATGGATCAGACAGAAAAGGTGGGAGGGAATAGGCCGCCTTTACAACAGCTGGGCAGGAAGCCAAACTCATACCCACAATGCACCAGGTGGGGCTACACATGTCCAAACAGTTTCATTTATCCGGATGCATCATCATGTTGTCACGGCAGCCACACTCCGATCCAATGCCAAGCTAATAAAGTCCATCGAACTGGACATGAGTTGTATTGATTTGCAGTCTGGCAGCATAACTGACATAACACATGTCCATGTCTGGGATGTAGCACCAGAACATGAAATGAGATCCACGTGCCCCATGTTTGCATCAAAACAACGGGGGTGAAAAATGCGACAGGAAGATCACAGACGGGAGGAGAAGTTGTGAAAAGCCCATGACTCACCAGTTCTTTCTATGTAGTCAACACATTTCTCGATAAAGAGTGGGATGGGATGCTCCAGGGTCACCAGGTTCTGCAGAGGAACACCAAAGTAGTTGCTCTCCCAGGTTCTCCGGGTGGGTGGGTACAGAGGTTTCGGAGGTTTCGATGATTTTGGCTACAGGGGAAGAGAGAGAGAGAAAATAAAAAGGATGAGATTAAAAGTTCAAAGACTGGTAAGAGGAAAAGCAAGATGAGTAGGTGGAAAGGAATAAAAAGCATTTAAGAAAAGTAAGGATAGTGGGAAGGGAAGAGAGAAAAGACGGAATTGGGTGGTGGATGAATAAAAATAACAGCATGAAGAAATGGAAAGACAAAAAAGGAATGAAAGATAAGAGAACAGATAGGGCATGAGGGAGAGA
>JBAJHY010000022.1:14764127-14776227 GCA_037177095.1 Craterocephalus marjoriae | reverse complement strand
GGGATGAATGAATGGGAGGGATAAATGAATGAGAGGAATGAATGGGAGGGGTGGAGGGATGAGTGAATGGGATGAATACCATGTTTTTGTCAGATTTTAAAAAAGCCTCTTGTAGTTTACAAAAAATCATTTTAAAATATATCAAAAATTGTGTCCTAACATAACATTTCCTTCAGGGCAAAATTAAATAATTTTTAATTCATTCAAGAAACAAGTCGCAGTCAAGCTGAGATTTAATTCTGTTGTTGGTCCAAATTAGCAAACCGCATCTTAAAATGATGCTGAATGTGTTTGGTCACACCCGGAGGCAATTTGCTTTACAAACCGTAGAAGGTTCAGTATGCAAACAGAGATAAAACCATATAATACAGTGTACCACCTCCCCTTTTAGCCACTATACCATGAGGATGTGTATCCTTGTGCACTTGTTGGACTGAACTACAGGCTCGCTGTCCAGGTTCAAGAGTAATTAATTACCCGTTTAAACATAAAATTGCTTTTGTATGAATTTAATCTCACTGTGTGATTATTTCAAACCAAGTTTGTGGCTTTAGAAACAAAGACACACATTATTTTTATTATTGTTATTATTGTATTTAGAATTTTGGTACCATGTTGGCTATTTTTTTTTCTTTGTCTCACCTTTGTGGTGCATCAATCTTGACCTTATATGGGCATTTTCATGTGTCTATGGAAAGCAGGGCCAGCTGGAACGTCCTTTTAAAGAGAGATTGGTGTTCCCCTATCGAAGTGGAAAGTTATAAACAATTTGATGTTTTACAGTGGATGTGAAAACATCAGTATAAGTGAGACAGAGAGAAAAGCAATATACATCATTACAAGCGTAAAATGGCATGAAAATAAGCGTTGTTGCATTTTTAGATCCAAAAAAAATCAGGCAACTTGGATTCAAAAAGCTGCTGCAGGCAGTAGTTGTCACAGCTCCACCCTGTGCTGCTTTGTGCCGGCAGTAGCTCGGAGGGAGCAAACCCAATGACTCCTGATCAGGTCTTTTCATGTTTTGTTTTGTGTTGTATTACATTTATAAGAAAAGGCATTTAGCAGAGGGTATTCAGTGGATGGTCATTTGCTATTAAACCTTGGACTCTTTGTTGTATCCTGTCAGATAGTCTGTTTTATTTTGGTGACATTACGTTTTACTTTCGGCCCACATTAAACTAAGAAGGAGTAAAAAGCTCTGGGGTGGAGGGGTCTGGGGGTGGTGAGAGGAGCAGCCCCCAAAGCCAGACCAGCATTTCCCCTTGTTTTCACAAGGGACTTATCTGCTCTGACTTAGTTCAGATGAATTCTTATTAAAAACAAAACACAGAAAACTATTAAAAGAATATTTCTACTGACTCTAAACTGGATGGCATTTAGAAACTCAATCACTGCCTGGAGGTTTAAAAAGCCGCTTTCTCTCAGTAGTTGTTGATTGTAGTTGTGTGTGTCAGTGTGCGTAAGCCATGTCATCTATCTCTCCTCAGACAGCCGAGGTCACAGGTTAAAATGTGTTTGTCAGGCCGAGCAGCAGCATTTCCCGGAGGAATAGCGGAAGAGACATTTTAACTGGAAGGCGATCTGAATCACCTTAAACACACACGAAAGTCTCACTGTGTTAACAGAGTGTAACGAGGGCTTTACTTCGAATGCGTGTCTTTTCTTGCAAAGCTGCAGCATGTCTGTGTCGCGTGTAGTTTTCAGTGTCAGGACACGGTTGCTGCATTCCCATCGACAGTTTACAAAAGTCTGTTTGTAGAAGTTTTGCAAGTCGGGTTATCGTCATCAGAATGTGAATGGACAGCAAACAGACGAGGGAAACAAAAGATCTGAAGTTAGTCATTCCAGCTGCTTCCTGTTTGAACATGAGAGTCGGCGAACTGCAGCAAGTTTTTTCACTCGCCTCTTCCACTGAATGGAGAAGTCTTTGCACTCACGGTCAGCTTTTGGATTGTGGGGAACCGTACCTCCTCCTCCTCCTCCTAAACACTAAGTGGTGTGTCCACATGCTGCAGCCTGACAAAACTTTAAAAGAAAATAAGAAATACATGCTGCTGCCATAAGCTCATCTTTGTGTGTTTATGATGCACATGTCACCCTTTGCTGGTCCTTTCTTCTGATATTCTCCAGAAATGACGAGGAACCAGCGTCGTCGCCAAGCTTTTACAAAAAATGACCCGGTCCTAAGTGTCCGTGTGAGATAGGGATGCAAGAGTCAAAGGGAGGACTCGAGCCACATATTTGTAATATAAACTTAGAAGGGAGGGAGGGATGTAGAAATAGTGGCTAGAACCAGTCTGACTTTTAGCTGGGCTGAACAGGTTGGACGTACTTTAGGCTTGGACGTGGCCGTAATGCTGGAATTCAAGGGTTAATTGACTTTGTTTAAGATAAAAATTCACAGTGACTGCTGGTCTACCTTCAGAAAGTAGGTGAGTTTATTATCATCGCCATGGTGATGCTCTACTTAAGCGGGCTAATGTTGCTGTCAACCCAACCTCGATCAACTTGTGTGTCATGTCATGTTGTCTTTTCTAAAGGCAAAGATTTACCAATCTCAGGAAGTTCTTTAACACGCAACAGAAACTTGTCACTAGTCGTTTTGTTGAAACTTCTGTGAGTTCGCTGACCAACTTTATTTTTAGTCTGATTTTAAGCAGATTTCAGAGAGGCAATCATAGACGGACCTTTTGCCAGCAGCTTAATCAAAGGAAGGTTAGGGTGTCACAGTTGGGTATAAAAGAAACATCTACCAAAGACTTTACTTTAATAAAGCAAGTGCTTGTTGATTCTGATCACTTTATGTCAAACTTAGTCAGAAAATCAAATGTTATTTCCCCCCAAATAGTTCTAAACATAAGATTTCAGAGAGTCTTATTTTTTTTTACATATTCAGGGCAAAAATTGTAAGAAGACTTAGGGCATCAGGTGGAATCTTAGCGCATAAACATTGAGGCTGGAGACCACTGTTGGATGGTCTCGGTTTGTCAGGCAGCGCAGCGTGAGAAACCGGAACATTGTTATGATCCAGAAATGTGAAATAAAAGACTTTATTTTTCTGCAGTATATTTAATGCACTGTTAACCAGCCCTGCCTCTCACCCAGATGCAGCTGTGGAGGCCTCCAGCTTCTCTGTACTCTTGAATTAGATGAAATGGGTTTGGAAGATTGAACGATAGTCCTGCCATCTAAAGATGAGAATCTGAATCGGGTTGTTAGAAAGTAGAAATCAGAGGCTTGTAAAACAGTCACACACTTTTTTTATCTCTGACTGGAAACTTCTTCAACACGCTGCATTGAAGGCCACCTTTCTGTCACAGTTTTGTTCTTTAAATCATCAACTGCATACTTTTTTGTAATTGAATCATATTTCTGCTTTTATCTGTGACATTTTTCTTCTGTTTTTTCAGTGCTGCAGTTGAGGCTTCAACAAAGGCGGACCCGGGAGCAGCTGGTGGATCAAGGCATCATGCCACGTAAGTTTCCACGCAGCCGGCCACAGCCGTCCGAAGCCCGCTGAACACCTAATGCTGCGTGGGCAAGGGGACTGGTTAACACTGAGATAATAAACATGTTTTCTTCACCGTTTATCTGTGTGAAGTCATCCCAGATTAAGCTGCGTGTTGACGAAAATGTTGTGTTTCAGCTCTGAAGAGTCCAGCAGCTTTCCATGGACAGATTCGCAGCTTGGAAAGAGCGAGGGTAAGGAGCGCTGTTACATAAACCAGACTACTCACCTCACATGTGTATATCTATAAAGACTTTATTTTAAAACTTAACAAATAATTAATATTTACATTTCTCATTACATTTCAGCTAATGTCTATGTACTATATTAAAGTTTCTCTGTAGATATCATAAATTTTTTTTACCTTAAAATGTAATGAATTTAATGATCTGTCATTTTACGTTCATACTGTTCTGATTTATTTTAGTAACATCTTCTGCTTTGTTATAATTTTTATTTAGAGCGACATTTTTATTTATTTTGTTGTCTGTTTTGATGCTTTTTTATTTGTTTTGCACTTTTTTGGCCTCATTTATAGACTTTCTTCTCTCTCTATTGGATGACCTGTGGCTTTTTTTACTTTTTCTGTTGTTTCTTTACAGCACTAAAAGTTGCAAACCTGTATGAAAAGTGCTATTTAAATGAAATCTGACTGACTGATTGTCCCCCCCTTCAGACTGAAAATTTCCTCAAGCACAAGATCCGCAGCCGCCCAGAGCGAGCAGAGCTGGTCAGGATGCACATCCTGCAAGGTACTGATGATCCCCCAGGTCACAATGCGCTCTCTGTGTTTCCTGTGGTCCTTAAACGCATCAGGACGAAGACTCTGAACTGAAACGCTGTTACATCCCCACTCAAACGTTTAAGCACACCTGACGTCACAGAATCTCCCATCTCTGCAAGCTAGACATCAGATTTATGTGATTTCTACTGATTATGTGACTTTTTTCTCAACCCTGTCCTGCAGAGACTGGAGCAGAGCCGTCGCTGCAGGCCACTCAGATGAAGCTGAAGCGAGCGCGACTGGCGGACAACCTGAACGAGAAGATCGCTCAGAGACCAGGCCCGATGGAGCTGGTGGAGAAGAACATCATACCGGTGGATTCCAGCCTGAAACAGGCCATCATAGGTGAGAGGAGACTGTGATGATGATGCTCCTCATGATTAGTGCCGCGGCAGGGTTTTGACTTTTCTGGTTGTGTTTGTAGGTCAGGTTAATTATGCCAAGGTTTTAGATGAGGACAGCTGTGAGGCCTTGTCTCCGGAGCAACCGGCCAGCCAGGAGTCTCAGAGCTCTGCTCCCTCACCGGGGGAGAGCAAAGTGCCAGAAACACCCTCTCCAGGCCCGGCGCCAGCACCACAGTTCGTCCCTACGCTGCAGGTCCCGTCATTTACGTCTTTATTACGTCGTTTCTGTAAAACAAAGTCTGCAAACTCTAGCTTTAGTATGTTTTTTTTGTGTAACCTTTTCAGGCCTTCCCAACAACAGACTTCACAAAAGTGATTTCCAACACGGAGCAGCCTGCCAGCCGTCCAGCTGTCCCTCCCGCTCCTCTGGCCGCTCCCCCAAAACCTGGTCCAACTCTGGTGAAAGTAAGCACCATCTTTCTGTCCCGCTCTAAATATAAACGCTGCCACTGTCCTCTTATCTGACTGCTGTTAGGTGGAGTGACCATTGAGAATGTTTTTTTTTCTCCTCTTATAATAGCAAAGCCAGCAGAAAGCGTCCTCGGAGAAGAGTCGCAGCAAAAAGGGCAAGGAGCCAAAGTCCAGGGTGAAAAAGCTCAAGTACCACCAGTATGTTCCCCCCGACCAGAAGCAGGAGGCCAGCGAGGCGCCCATGGACTCGTCCTACGCCCGACTGCTGCAGCAGCAGCAGCTCTTCCTGCAGCTGCAGATCCTCAGCCAGCAGCAGCAGCACTACAACTACCAGACCATACTACCCGCGCCACTCAAGTATGTGTGCAAAACCACTGCAATATCTTTCCATTAAAAAGAAAAAGCTTGTGTTAGATCTTTTCATGTGGGTTTCTTTTTTTTTTTCCTTCATGTGTCACGTGTCTCTGTATTTGTTTTAGTTTTGTTTATATTTATCCATCTTTATATATGGGGGGGCATAGGGGAAAGGAAATTGTTGATTATATATGATATACTCAGTTAAGATGTTTTATGAACTGCCTTCTTCAAACAAAAATAAAAATTATTTAAAAAAAAAAAGAGCTAATTTTTCTGCTTAAATGGCAGAAAGATGATTAATGAAGATGGTTTCAGGCCTTCGCCACTCCGTTCTCTGAAAAGTGCCTGAAATTTAAGCCAAAACCAAATTCAAGAGGGCCATTAGCTCTGTTCCAATAACAATGTTGTGTAATTATATAAATAACTAACAGGATGCTGTTATCACTGAGCGGGCACGGCCAGCTGCCTTTGAAGCATGCATGTGCCGCTTGCTTTGGCTGACTGGCTTTGTTCAGTGAGGCGATGGGCGCAGAATAGTGTTGTGTTCAGATTTCCTCTTTCTGTTTCCTCTCTTTACTCTTCTATCTCTATCCAGATATCTAGTCAATACTCTTTTGTTCAGCATCCTCTGTTCCCCCACCTCCTCTTCCTCTTTTTCTGTTTCATATTCCTGTGCTGCAATAATAGAAAACACGTTCAGAAATAACAAGCATCCCATGTCTTTGTGTGGCTGCAGACCAGTGGCAGAAGGTCAGAGCAACAGTGCCGGTACCCTGCCTACCTCCATCGTGGTGTCTCTTCCCACCGCTCCTCCGCCTCCCCCCCTGCCTCCAGCTGTGACTCGGCCAAACAACCCGCTGTCCAACCGCAAGCCAGGAGTGCTGCCGGCCAACCTGGAGGAGATGAAGGTATCTGGAAGCTAGATTAGTAACAATGGTTTTAACACATAACTTTTAGTTTTAATTGGTGCAAAAATGCATCAGGACTCTCATTTCAGGTTCTGTTGCTTTTTGATGAGCCGGCCTGAGTTCACACTGGTTTAACCAGAAGCAAAGTGGGAGAACTTTAGTGAAAACTAACATCTTTGAGAGTTTGTCCTGAAAGTTTATAGTTAAATCTTCAGGTTCCATTATTACCCACAGTCTCCCAAAATAAACAATTCAGACAACCGAGTAAATTTCATGAGATGTTGGGATGTCAGCACAAGCTTAGAGAAATCTCCTACCAAATTAAAATTGGCTGCCAGGCAACCAAACACAGATTCCAGGTTTTGATTGATCTTATCTAACCAAACTGGACTTTACTTCAGTCATCCTCCCGCCTGCATGAGTCCTGCAGCTACAGAGGTGGAGGACAGTATGTGCTGCTCCAGCTCTGTCCCGGTGGCTTTTCTGCGATATTCCTTTTTCAACTTTGTGAACCTCCTTTTGTTTGTTTTTGTCAGTTTTTTACTTTTAGTGAAACAATATAGCAATGTGTGTGTGAACAACTACTGACATCATTGGTTTGGTTTCAGATGTTTTTTTTTTTACTTCATTGAAACCTCAGTGAGGTCGGGTTGTCTGGCACTCGGGTGAATTCAGTCTTTACTCGCTGATGACGGCACAGTTCCCCTTTGAGAGTCACTGCTTTTTAGGTGTCTGCTGAGAAAACCCCAACATATAATATATAAATAATGTGCAATAAAACTAATGTTTCAAGTCCCTTTTTTCCTAAAGTTACTCAAGTAAACATAAAAAGTTATTCCCCACCTCTGATTATAAAGCTGCTACCAGCTAGCTGTGTCTTATTTTTTGCTCTCTGTATGCTATGCTAACTATTTTTCTCCAGCTACACAATAACCAGATCTCAACACTGTAAATTTTCCAAAAATTAAAAGCTGGTCCCTCTTAAAATTCGTCTTGTTCTTGTCTGAACTGGACATTAATCCGATCGCTTTTTGTCTCAAGGTGCCCGAGCTAAAACTGGAGCTGAAGCTACGTGGTCTCCCCGTGTCGGGAACAAAAACGGATCTCATAGAAAGACTCAAACCTTTCCAGGACAATCTCAACGCCACTACGCCATCCGCCGTTTCTGCTCCTGCCATGACGCCCCTCTCATCCATCCCCATGGAGGTCACCGCAGCAACCACGCCGGCCATAGTCCTCCCAGTCCAGCAGGTTCTTCCAGAGAACATGAACTCCACGCCGCCGGTCTCACCGGCCGACCCCTCCAGCCTAGAGCAGGATGTGGGCATGTCTGAGGCTCCGTCTGAAATCCAAGTCGGTGGTTTCGGGTCTGCAGGGCTGCAGCCCTCGCCCGTGCTGTCCTTTCAGGTCCCGGAGGAAAAAGACAGAAGGCTTCATGAGAAGGAGCGGCAGATAGAGGAGCTGATGAGGAAGCTGGAGCAGGAGCAGAGGCTGGTGGAAGAGCTGAAGATGCAGCTAGAGGTGGAGAAGAGAGCAGGCTGCACAGGCGACTCCACCTCCGTGTCCCCCACGCTCACCTCTGTACCGGCCATCAGCAGCGTTCCCACCGTCCTCAACTCCAACGTGGTAAAGATGGAGGGCAGCGTGCTGTCCAACTGTTCCTCCACCACTGCCGCCATCCAGAACTCCATCTTGGGCTCCAAAGGCCTCACAGCGCCGCTGCCGACCATGGTGAAGCTGGAGGACGTCACCGTTTCTTCAGCTACGCCTCTGCAGCTCCAGACCCAAAGCGGGCTCTTCACCCAGATCCAGCCTCAGGTGACCGCCAGCCCACAGCTGCGCCCACACCCTCAGCAGAGTCCCCAGCTTCAGTCCCAGCCTGCAGCTCCCAGCATGCAGCAGTTCTTCATCAGCCACGCTGGCAGGGTCTCCCAGGTCCTGGGTCAGCCGCAGACCCTGTTAGCAGCCTCCAGGCAGCCTCAGACTCTGCTGACAGCGACCGGCCAGGCTGGAACGCAAATCCTGGTGCCCGTCTCGCTGCCTAACAACGCCACTGCCATCCAGCTGCCCAGCGCCACCGTGGGCCTGCAGGTACCAGCGCCCGAACATGTCATCTGCTCAGAAAAGCAGGAACCAAAAACCGCGGTAGCCTCATTGCTAAACTTTCATTAACTTTCTGCTTCTTCTCTCAGACGGTTCTCCAAGCCACAGTCTCTAATCCAAACCTGGTCCAGGCTTCAGTTCCTCAGCTGCAGACCTCCAAGGTGGAGATGCAGCCCAACCAGCAGCCGCTGCTGCAGGTTAGTCATCCCTTATAACCAGATGGGTTTCATTAAACAGCTGCTTGCCTGTGTTTTTGTTCTGGAATTTAGTCTTGCAGGAAGTTTTAGTCTTTGCGCTGTTGAGGAATTATATGTCTTAAGTTCTTGCAACGCCTGGATGTTTCCACAAATGCAGTAGTGGTGACTCTCAGATCCCCTTGAGAGTTGTGCCCGTTACTCATCCAGACTAAGGATGCATTGGATGAAATATCTGTTTGTATTTTAGGTGATCTGTGTATTTATTTATTTACTTGTTGTGTTATTGATATGTATTTGACTTTTGTTTTATATGGACGTGAGTCTGTTAATAAACTGGAACTGAACTGAATTTTCACTCGTACCTCTGCAGTGCTCTGTTGTTCTCCTGTGATGAAGGACTCTTCTTTGTGTCTTGACAGACTCTGACTATGTGCAATAACACCACTGGTTTGGATAACCAGACCAGACCTGAGCTGAGTCCCCAGTGTTTCCTGAAAAGCTCCCAAGAAAACAAAGTGTCTCCGAGGGCGTCGCCCAACCACCAGATCTCCAACGGACCCATCAATAAGGTTTGTCGGCTGCCTCAGATAGTTTCCCTTTAATAAACATGACAGAGCACTTTTATAATTCTGCTTCTCTCTGATTCTGCTCCAGTCTTCCTCCCTTCAGCCCACCTTCATCTGCCAGCCCGCCTCCCTGGCTGCTCAGCCTCCCAAGACGAAGGAGCCTCCCCGCTACGAGGAGGCCGTCAAGCAGAGCCGCAACCTGCACATCAACAATGCTTCACAGGTGAGATGCAAACAAGCTGAAAACAAAAAAAAACAAATAATATTTGCTCATACACGGCCTTTAAATGTCCGTTTGTGCTTTACTCTGAAGACGAGACGGAGCATTTTGTCGCCTCGTGCGTCATTTGGTCCGTTTTTGGTCGGCCTTATTAAAAAACTAAGAGGGTAGTGGGGAACCATCATATTTCAGAAAGAAAGGTGGTTGGTGATCACTTAAACATTTGATGAAATCAGACCATACAAAACAACCGTAGAACTCAAGGCTATGTTTTTTGTTTGTTTGTTTTTTGGTATATTTATTATGGGGATCCCCATTAGCTACCACCAAAGGCGTCACCGTGGTCTTCCTGGGGCCCCAGTTAAAATACAGACAATTACAAAATACAGATTTAATAAAAGCATAGAAAAAATAAAAATACAGTTTGAAAGGACTGTTTATATACATAATATACATCATAAAATACACCTGTCTACTGTAAAACCGAACATCTCAGAGTACTTTGGATATTAAAGCTTGTTTCAAACAGATGCAAGCTAGATCAATTTTTTACATCTCTGGGCAAACTTTTCCTAAAGTGTCATGATCTGAATAACACGGACCTTTGATAGAAATTAGTTCTACACCAACAAATGGTTATATCTGCATAACAGGCTCAGTGAGTTGGAAAGATGTGTCTGATTTACAAATCTGAAGTTCTCAAAATGCACTTAGTAAACCAGCAAGTACAACTTTTTTTTTTTTTTTTTAAATAATTTTTCTTGGAGCATGAGCCGAGACAAATGCAAATTCTGATGCATTTGTTTAACATTAGAATAATAAGAATGTGTAATGGTGAAAGTAAGAACGTTTCCACATGAACAAAGCAAAGAGAAGTCCAGTGGCTGGGACGAAACGACTGCATGGCCACTAACCAGTGAGGACTCCTGGATGTATATATCTTTTCATTCATCATATGAGTTTTAGATTAGTTTTTCTTTTTCTTTTTTTTTGTGGCACTGATGAGGAAGAAAAATATTTAGAAGTAAAACTGGAGGAGCTAGCTGAGTCAGATTTGAATGGAGCCTGACTTTCCTCCAGATGTGGTTTGGATCTGTTTGGTTGCTGCATTAAAGAATCTGCAGCCAGAATCTGATTTGTGCTGCGGATCAAAAAACAAGTTCTGACACTAAAGTGCTTTTTTGGCCTTGTCTTTCCAGGTTCCCACGGCAACAAGTCAACATATGGATGACTTGTTTGACATCCTCATAGAGAGCGGAGGTAACCAGCTTGTCCTAAACAGATTTCAGGCGCTGCCCTCATCGTTCATCCTTCGTCTGACTCCATGTTTTTCTTCCCTCCTCCAGAAATCACTCCGTTCATCCAGCAGGACCCTCCGACGTCTCTAAGCAAGACTCTCCCAGTCACAGCGAATGTCACCACCCTTCCCATCAACACCGTCCTGTCCAGACCCCCACCGCAGATCCAAGTGGGCCCTCCCCCCACGCTGAACTCTGCCGTCAACCCCAGCCTGCTCAGCCTCACCTCCCTGGCCACAGACAATCAGCTGGAAGCCTTCCTGGAGCGGACGCTCGCCGACACGCCGTCGGCGTCGGACCCCCGCACTCAGGGCCTGATGGAGGAGCTGCAGGCGCAGCTGATGGACCAGCAGCCCTACTCGCCCATGGACACATCAGACCTGTCTTTCTGTGACTCCTCCTCGCCCCCTTCCTCGCTCAACATGGGCCTGTCAGACCCGGCGCTGGACAACATGGAGTGGCTGGACCTCACCATGCCCCCGGGCTCCGCCGGGGCGCTCACGCCGCTGGGGATCCCCACCGACTTATTGGATACGCACGACCTGCAGCTGCACTGGGACTGAGAAGGAAGGAAGGGTAAAAGGAAAAAAAAACTGGCATTTAGGTGTCATATCATTCCAAGCATCTGTAATATTCCCACTTTTCTACCAGAGGAGATCCTGAACAGGCGGCATACTCGTTCTGGTGGAACGGCAAACTAAGGTGTTTGCACAGCTTTAAAGTAGACGACGGCCGGCCTGCCAGGAAAACGTCTGCTCTGAGGTGATAACGGGATTTTAAACCCAGCAGACTTTCTCTGTCTGATCTTATCGATCATTTCCAGAGCCAGTTAGACTGTTTGTAAATACAGTTTAAACCACACTAATAGAGTTTGGATTTCTCTCTCTGAGAGCTTCAGTGTAATTGATGGCCGAGATCGCCTGATTACGTTTACTGATGGTTTTACTGGTTGGCTTTCAGTGGAAACAGTCTCACTAATCTGAACCTTTAAGAGTCTCTGAGTCCTTTCCACTGAAGTATACTGTGACGTACGGAGTTGCAAAAGCTGGTGGTTACAACAGAAGAGTCTCTTGAACTGAGCAGTATTTAACGATTTCAGCGTTTTAGGACAAAACTTGCTGGATGGTCACACCTGTGCTCGGTCTGTCGCAGAGTTTTAAACAGATTAAAGGGGATCAGAATCTGTGTATACACTGGTGCAGCCCACCGCGCGCTGGGGGCTCCTCGCTTTCCGACTTATCCGATTGGGCGTATCGGATGTGATTGTTTTTGTTTCGTTTTTCTTCTTGTTTAAGCTGTCTAGTGCTGTTATCATGTGTTTTTGCAAACATTACCAACTGATGT
>JBAJHY010000022.1:13778054-13795454 GCA_037177095.1 Craterocephalus marjoriae | reverse complement strand
ATGTGATAAAAACAGGAAGTTAGATATTATTGATGCCATTTAGTTTCCTGGGTGGATGGATGGATGAGACAGAAAAAATCCTCCAAGTGCTAAAATGTTGCAATACCTCTACAAACTGGAATAACAGCCTATGTTTGCATATGCAAAAAATAAAAAATGGTAATAATAATAATAATTACAGGCTGGCTACGTGTATGTTACAAAATAATGAATGTAAATATGGGTGAGAAGAACCCGACGGAAGCTGGAGGTGGACGCTAAAATGGCCTCTGGTGCTGCAACGAATCAATTAAAGGAAAGTGATTTTAGCTTAATCGTTTGTCTGACGCCGCTGGTCGTCCAAACAGAAGCAGCCAAACAAGACAGACAAACCAAAACAAACCATCAGTCCCACGCTAGCGTTTTTATAGAGCTGATGAGAGATGCTGACACGAACCAAAGGCTGGCAGCTCATTTAGGCACATTTTGGATTCATATCCGTGATGGGACAAGAGGAGAAAAAGGAAAAGAAAGTGGCGGGCTCCAGAAGGGATGTGGGATCATGTTCTGATAAGCCGCTGGAAGGTAATGCCCTCATGACGGTTAGAAAACGAAGGCTGAGCAGGTTTCTGTTATTGTGACAGAGCAGCGGAGGAGTCTGCGCCGGGACAGGCGCGCTCTCCGCTGGCTGTGCCCATTGGGGGGGTGGTGGTGTATGGGAGTGGGAGGGCGGGAGAGTTTCCCCCTCCAGGGGCTTCGGTCAGAGATCGTGGCAGGACGAGGCGTCCCCCGCGCTCCCGCTGTGAGAGTACGGTCCCTCGTGCGGCGGCGGCTCCCCGGGCGGCGTCATGCGCTTCTCCTTCTGCCTCCGGTTGCAGAACCACACGCGCACCACCTCCTTCTCCAGCTGCAGCGAGTCCGCGAGCGAGGTGATCTCCTGCGCGGACGGTTTGGGACACTTGAGAAAGTGCGTCTCCAGGACTCCCTTCACGCTGACCTCGATGGACGTCCTCTTCTTCCGCTTCCGGCCCTGCGCTGCGATCTTGTCTATGCTGCTGGAGCTGCCCGTGGACGAGTCCGCCTCCTCCAGCCACTTGTTCAGCAGCGGCTTGAGTTTGCACATGTTCTTAAAGCTGAGCTGCAGCGCCTCGAACCTGCAGATGGTGGTCTGGGAGAAGACGTTCCCGTAGAGCGTGCCCAGCGCCAAGCCCACGTCCGCCTGCGTGAAGCCCAGCTTGATCCTGCGCTGCTTGAACTGCTTGGCAAAGTGCTCCAGCTCGTCCGAAGTCGGCGTTTCTTCGTCGGAGTGGTCGTGGCAGTGGTGGCCGCCCAGGTCGCTGTGCTCGGGGCTGAGAGTGTCCCTGAGGCCCGGGTGCATGCCGGGGCCCTGCGGGTTGGGCGGCGGCGTGAGCCCCCCGTGCTCCAGCATGCCGTTAACCGTGAAGCCCGTCTGGGAGTAGATGTTGATCTGCTGGCCGCTGGTGATGGAGGAGGTGTGGGACACCGGGGTTCCCCACGCGCCCGGGTGGTTGCCATGGTTGTTGTGATGAGGGGAGTGATGCGCTACGTGCGGGGAGCGGTGATGGATGATGCCGAGCTGCAGGTCCTCCCGGCCTGGTTTCACGTCCTGCTGCTCCATGGAGGTGGACCAGGGGCTGCCCTCTGACAGGCTGCTCGCCCACTGGTGCCCGAGCGCGTGCCCGTTGCTCTGGACGCTCTGCAGGTAGTCACTCTGGAGGAGTTTCTGGTGCCCTCTGTAGGGGCTGGCAGGCTGCATGGCCTGGCTGTCCGCGTGGATCATGGAGCTGGAGCTGAGCAGGGTGTAGGGGCTGGAGGCAGCTGTGGCCATGCTGGCTGCTCAACCCCACCAATGCTACTGAAGGGTGGCAGCAGCTCAGCCTCTGACATCTCCCTCTCTCCGGAGCGTTCCCTGCATAGAGTGACAGCCTCGGGCGCCACTCACAGCTCGACTGTCACCGCGTCTTCACCAATCAGAGCGCAGAAAGCAGAGCCTCCGCCTCCTGAAGCGGAGCAGCGAGTAGAAGGGCAGCGAGCGGCAGAACCGGAAGTGTGTGGTGGTCCTGGTCCACTGCTCCCTGCGTGGAATGATGTGAGCGTGGAGCGCAGTTCCTGTTTATTAATTAAAGTTTCCAACTGATTTACGCACGGGTTTATTGCTGCTCCTGCCACCCTTGAGCGCGTGCGAAGAAAGAGATTAAAGCGCTGTGGCATTTCTCAGACGTGCCAGCACTTAGATCAGAGGGATACAATCACACTAAGAGCACTTCTCACTGCTAATTATTAACTTAAGAGAAAATGTCCTCAGGTGTTTGTGGAAAGACTGTTTCAGTGTTTCCAGATCCGTATTACGCACGGCCTGGCCATTTAGGCAAACATAAGTGAGCTATGCTGCTGCTGCTTATTTTTCTTCTCTAAAATAAGAAAACTACAAAAATATTGAAATATTAAGTTCTCTAAAGGCGCCCGCGTCTCATTTTCTGTCGGTATGAATTCATCTTACATGTTTACTCATGTAACAATTTTTTTCTTCAGAGTTCAACCTCCAGTCACTTCCAAGGAATCTTAGAGTTGGAAAATATCTATTTACTTATCTCTGAGCTAACTTGGCCGCGTAATTATATTTGCCATTAGAAGGCAGCGTCACAGTTCCCCATTATTGGTTTGAAATTCCATTAAACATATTGCTCCAGCTCTCAGGTTAAGCTTGATTTAAATTTGCATACATTTTCATACATTTAGGAGAAATAAAAGAAGGCTGCAGCCACCAGAAAGTCATTAAAGAGCGCCGAGCCAAGCCAAGCCGAGCCGGGCTGCCTTACGGAGACGGAGCTGCAGAGGAGGCCGGAGCAGGTGAGCGGACCCCCGGGCTGGAAGCGTGGACTGAGCCGCTGGAGACTGGACTGGGGCCTCGGTAAACTTGAGGAATGATAGACCGCCGCAGTGTGGAGGAGGAGGGGGGGGAGGGGACGGGGACTTTCTCTGCTCTAAAGCTTCATCATTCCCAGATTATAAGCTTTGTAGATGGATGGAAAAATAATAACAATAATAATTCATCAAATGGAAATGTTTGTTGTCTTTGCTCTGATTCTGATTCCAGCGCGTAAATTCTTTATGCTTCCTCTTTGAGCGTTGGCTGAAAGTGGCTGAATATTTGATGTGAATGGATGTGTTGTTCTAGTGGCCTAGTTTGGAGAACGGTTTGCTTCGCTTGAGTCGTTCTGGGATGAAAAAAGTGATTTTGTTTGTTGTAAAGTTGCAGCACAATGGCGGCTGATGTATTTTTATAAATGACAAACCGCAGCGAATTGATTTTGCGAAATGAAAAATCTCTTCTTTAAAAAAAAAATTCTGTGTAACGAACAAAATCTAGTTTTTAATTCACAAAAGCGATTCCATAAATTTATTTTCTAAAAGATAGGGTAAAAGAACATAATTTACCCTCCTTATAAAGACAAAGTCTGCGTTTTTATGGCGCATAAAGCAGACAGGAGAGGGACTTGGAGAGGGGGTTGTATTGCTCTCCATAGTCTAAGTTTCTAAGTGTAACAGATGCTTCTCTAGAAACGCTCCTTGTGCCGATTCCTTTTATTCACATCAACATTTTTCTGCCGTCGAGCGCGTTTCCATAGCGAGGCGAATAAAAGGCAAATCCCCGCTCCGCGCCTCCAATAAAGAGCCCATTCACAGATAACCCGAGCCAGCCCCGCTACACTTGCACCGCGCAGCTCTGCGGCCCCTCTCACAGAAAAAGGTGCACATTACTGCTAAACAACTACAACTAATGAGCTATCATTTCTTTTACTTTTGCCTTTGTGGAAACGCTTGTTCGCGGTTGTTTATCACGTTTGTGTTTTAGCTGCTTGTTTGTGTTTGCTTGGCGGCTGGACTGAATCTGAGCAGATTATCTTGTGACTCGGGCTGTTTTCTGTATTTGCAGCCGGGATAAATAAATAAATAGATTTGTCACCGATGAACTCCGGGAGGTAATATTTACCTGAAGAAAATATTTTTATTTTTTAAGTCAGAGCACAGCCAAAATAGGCCAACAAATTGATACTTACATGAATGTGATAAAGATTTAGTCAGGAGAATAATTAGGCTGCTAGATTAATTGTTATTCCATAATTATTTTTAAGCTGTGTTAAATTGAATTGCCTCCTGGCAGCAGGATTTAATAAAGTCTTGGCCATTTTTTTTTATAAAACGAAAAACAAAAACATATTTATGCTTCAGAGCAAAACAACATATACAAAATATAAATACAAAACAATATTTGCAGCTTTATATGATCAGGTTTATTTTTCTCCTTACGTTAACCAAGGTATGAATTATTTGAAAGCATTTTATCTTAAAAAGAAAAGAAAAGCCTAAAGCGACGGAAGGTTTAATCTTATTTCAATTTATTTTCCTCTTCATGTTGTGCAGGTTTGAGCTCCATTCTGCAGCTTATAGATAAATCAGGCTTTATGCCACTGAGACAGCCCCGGGCCTCGGGGCGGGACCTGTCACTTTCGGTGTCATGACCTTTGGAAAGTTTCCCCACGGAGCCTAAAATCTCTGCCCCCTCCGTGCCAGCAGTGGGCTAGAAGCTGTTTTGTTCATCTCAGTGCTGGGATAAAAGGTGCCCCTTTTAGTCATTTTGTGAGTAAAATTGAAACATTGAGTTATATTGTTATTTTTTAAACAGTAAATGTTTTTTTTTCTAACGTAAAGCGTTCAGGTCATATCTCAGACTAAACTAAGTCGTTTTACAAGCGCTCCAGACAGAAAAATCGATATTCCCATTAACCCGTGACGTTGCTAATAAAGGACAATGACACCGCGTTTAGACGAGACTTAACTAGTCTCGCGTCATTTGGGTGATAACTTGTTTGCTTTTATGAAAAAAGGTATGCCGCTTTAAAAAGCTTTTTTTTTGTTTTTGTTTTTTAAGAACATGTCTGAATGTGTGTTAGTGATGTGTGTGTCCAGCTGAGGTGTGGAGGAAGACATATAGGCTATTGGACATATTGGACACACCACTGAAAGAATGTCCAGCAGCTAAAGCCCAGGAGAGCACGCAGGGTAAATGTATATGTAATACATGAGGCCCGGGGTGTTTGTTCGGGAGACAAGGGGGACAATGACCTATATGATCGGGTATTTTTGTTTTTCTTTTCTTCATGGGACTGATATTTGCATCCTGATGTGAAATGGTAGTTTTCAACAGGTTTAGGACGGGTGATGAGTACAAAATCTACGCTCAAAAAACCTGATCTACAAAAGAGTTTCTTAAGTCTAATGAACTCATTAGAGTTATGAAATAGGAATTTAACAAATTCTTTACATAATTCAGGTATATTGTTGTCTTTGTTGCACACTATAAAAAATATTTTTATTTTCATTATGTTTAGACATTTATTCATTTTCTTAACTGCTTTGTCCCCTTCAGGGTGTGGGGGGCTGGAGAGGTTTATGTACGGTGTATTGATATATGTTTATATATCAATATCTATGTATACTGTATTATTGGTTTCTATCATGTGTTTATATTTATGTATTTTATCTTATGTTTTTGTGTAATTCATCCATGCATGAGTCTGAATTCTTACCCAGCTGAATATTTTTAGTAATTTTATTTCATGTTTCTTTGAAGCTTTCTCTCATTTTCTGGTCCTGAAACTTCACTGTGGCCCCGGGGTTTAGTATCTATAAAAATCTCGAGTAAATCTTGATGCCAGCTGTTGTTGCCATGGTTGCAGCTCGTGAGGTGAATGTTTGCTGCACAGAAAATGTGCGAAATCTGTAGAAGCACCAAGTCATCGGTTCAGCTCGTTAAAACTTTCCCCTTTAGGTGATGTTGTGGGTTCAATGTAGGAAGTGACACGTGTTTTCTCAGGTCGCAGACAGTAAATACGGCTCCCAGCTTCCCAACGGCTCCTGGAACGGCATGATCGGAGACCTCATCAACAAGGTAAGAGCGAATCCCAGACGAGGTTGGAGCTCTCCTCCGTTCACCCTGACGTTTGGCTCCGTGTTCCCGCAGAGGGCCGACCTGGCGGTGTCGGCCATCACCATCACGCCGGAGCGGGAGAACGTGGTGGACTTCAGCAAGCGTTACCTGGACTACAGCGTGGGCATCCTCCTCAGGAAGCCCGAGGAGAAGATCAACATCTTCTCGCTGTTCGCGCCCTTCGACATGGCGGTGTGGGCGTGCATCGCCGCCGCCATCCCGGTGGTGGGCGTGCTCATCTTCCTCCTCAACAGGCTGCAGGCTCTGCGCTCCTCCTCCTCCCAGGGCGTGGCCCCGGGCGCGGGGGCCGGCGGCGTGGGCTCCAGCTCGCTGCACAGCGCCATCTGGATCGTCTACGGAGCCTTCGTGCAGCAAGGTGAGTTCAACCTTTTCTTATCAACTTCTTTCTACATTTGGTGGTCGATGGGAGGAGTAGCAGCTTAGAGGGGGAATGTCTGCAGTAAGTCCTGCCTTTCATCTGTTTTTTATATAAGATCAGAAACAACCTCTGGTGACCCTCATGCACAACAGTGTCCCATTGACTTTTAATCTTCCAGTTATTATAGTTTAAAGTAATTTTTTTTATGTCAGTGTTTCATCTGGAAGACAAATAGTTGCATCTGACGTTTTTCCAGGATTCCACCAGATTCAGCTGCTTTCCCGTCATAGACGATGCAGGAACATCTGCTGGTTTTCAGTTATGTAATAAAGCTGTAGGACAGTTTGGATCTAGTGCTGCATAAAAAAAATGTTGTTTATGATGTCTGACATGTCGAAGTGTCTCACCACCAGCACTCATCTAAGTTTTATCATAGATAAACTCAGTCTATGTGTCTTTATTGACTGTGTCAGCACTTTTGATATTAAACCGGCATTTAAGGCCCATTTCTGCCGGACGCAGATGACGATACGCAGACACACGGACCCTTTCGTCCGTCTTCTGCGTTAATTACGGTGCGTTTTCAGGCTCCTTACACATCCGTCATTCAATGCAGAAGATAGAGTAATACCATCAGAAACCCCGGTGGCAGTGTTGAGCAGAAACAAACCAGAGGAGAAGAAGAAGAGGAAAACCGTAGAAGAAGAATGAAGAAGAGGATGAAAACAAAAGAAGTTGCACAAGCTTTAGAAATAAGGCTCTACAAGTGTTCAGGATGTGTGGGTGGTTACAAACAACTTTCTAGCAGCTCGTTTGTGCCGCCAACCGATGTCTGACATCAACATCGTATTGCAGAGTTAGCTATGATCTCAGCACTGCCCCCTAGTGGATGCAACCCTGTAGTTTCTGAACTAGCTACTGCCATCTATGGGTGTCAGAGGATCTGCAGCCTCCAGAGGAAGCACCTGCACAACACGAGACCAGAGGCAGACGAAGAATGTCGGGAGGAAAAACGGTAACACCAACAAACGTAGACCTGCTTACAGAAATAAATAACAGATATTAGCAGGAAGCTGCATCCGCTCCATCATCTTCTCCATCATCTTCCTCTGCTCTAGTAAAAACTAACCTTTGCAACCTTTTCCATTAGATACTAACACACAGAGGCTACTAAAACAATGCTTGTACCTGTTAGCAGGTAAAGGAGAACAGCTGCACGCAGTGAAACTTCTTTGCTTATGTGGGGCCTGTGATGGAGTTCAGGCTGTGCTCCTTCCTCACCAGTTGCCGTAGCAACAGAAGCTGCTGCTGGGACTGCGGCGGTGTGTGAAACTCTGCTGTAGCAGCTGTACAGGCTCATTGGGGGGGGCTCCGTCTACATGTCACCGCGTTGCTGCGGCACGTTTGGGTAGAAAAGCTGCTGGTTTTACATTTTCGCTCACACGGAGAATATATGCTACTTTTTGGACCAGTTTCAGTGCAAGGACACTTGGCTTACAGCTTAGTTTCCCTCCAGCGAACACAGCAGAGGCTGCCAGCTGCAGCTATTATGGTCTGGCAGGTTGCCTGGGAAACCTTTTAGGCCTAACGGGCTGCGATTAGGCCGCTGCGTGATGCATTAGGGGCCTCCCCCAAGGCAGGTCGCGGGTTCGAGCCCCGCAGTGTGTGCACGGACCCCGGCTCACCAGGAATACTGTGTGTGTGTGTGTGTGTGTGTGTGTGTGTGTGTGTGTGTGTGTGTGTGTGTGTGTGTGTGCAGGTGGGGACAGCGTGGTGGGCTCGGTGGCGCTGAGGATCGTCATGGGCAGCTGGTGGCTCTTCACGCTCATCGTGTGCTCGTCCTACACGGCCAACCTGGCGGCGTACCTCACCGTGTCCCGCATGGACCACGCCATACGGTAAGACACACACGGATGGAGTGCAACGCCACATCCGCACACACACACACACACACACACATCATTCAGGTTTACCCATTTAAAGGAGAATTTGGCTTTTTTTTGGGGTCTGTTTTCATCTTTCCTCTCACACATGTGAGTGATGGAGAAAGGAATTTTCAAGATCGCTCCAGTATTTAGCCGGGCAGGCAGCTAGCAGCCCAGCTAATAAGTATCGGGCAACTGCCCCCGTTAAAGTTCGCCCTAAAAACATACTTTTTCCCCACACTGAAGAGCTCTGATAGTCTCAATGAGTGTCCGACGACGTACTAGAGAGGAGAAATGAACTAAAGTATCTGTATTACCTGGCGATTGCTATGTTTTGGTGTCTGTGTCCAAATCCCGCGAGTTATCCGGAAATCGCGCGAGAACTCGCATCAAAACACCAGTGGGAGATTCCGCTACCTGACACCAAAACATAGCAATCGCCGGATAATACAGATACTTTTGCTCATTTCTCCTCTCTGGTACGTTGTCAGACACTTGTTGAGACTATTAGATCACTTCAGTGTTGGAAAAAAAAAAAAGCATTTTTTTAGGGCGAACTTCGCCCAAAGTTGCTGCATAGTCATCATTAGCTGGACTGCTACTGTAGCTGGCTGCCCGGCTAAATACTGGAGGTTGAAAATTCCTTTCTCCAACACTCACATTTATGAAGCGTTAAAACAGACCCCAGGTTAAAAAAAAAAAAGCGAAATTCTCCTTTAATGTTCGTGGGAGGTGTTCTGTGTGTTTTTTACTATTTTCGTCGTGGGTAATTGTGGCTGCTTTGATGGACGCCTACATCCTGTAACATCAGAGCGTATGGGAAGGATGATCTTCTCAAAAGTGAATCATTATTCCCATGCCACATCACTTAACATGTTTAGTCCACATGTCTTATGCTTTACATGTTATTTTCTCCAAAACGTAAACAGTATTTTCATATAAGTGTGTGTGTGCCACAGTTCGTCCAGCTGTAATTATCCTCATCTCAGTGTGCGGTGTGGCGGCGGTCCTCCTCTTGTGTCTCTGCGTATGTCTCTGCAAATGCTTCATCTGCACCGACGGTGAGTCTGAAGTCTACTCCACATCCCACAGAAACACTCTACACATGTATGACCTCTGTGCCATAAAATAAAAACTACATTTCCAGTTACCAGTGGATTTTCTGGAAGTGCAGGTGGGCTTGTTTATTTTGGTCAAATTTTCGCTGCCAGAGGGGCTAGTTTTGGTATCTCTGTAGCTCAGGAAGACGTGGGTGAAGAAGGTGAATAACGTGTTCTTTGACTGATGTTCTGGGAAGTTTTTAATCACAGGAGTAAGAAATGTAGCCATAGAAATGAGAAACAACTTGAAACTAACAAAAAAAAAAGACAGGTGAAGTGTTTTAAGATTAAACTTGAGTACATTCTTACTGTATTTTTATCTTTTATTCCTGGAACCTGCCATGAGAGGATAAACGCTGAGCTGATATGCAGCGCTCTGTTTGTCTTGTGGTCTGTAGCGTTGGCCAAATTTTGAGTGCCTGTCATTGTAGTGACTGAGTGTTCCCATTTTTCCCGGTTACATAAGCAACAAAAATTCGGGGACTTTATTTCCCCTGATGAGACGAGCCAAGAATTACAGTAGCACAGCCAAAATTTGTCTAATTAGATTTTACTTACGTTTTATATGTAAATGAGGAAATTGCTACTGCACTGATTGATGTTGGTTTGTAACTACAACCAACGTCTGCCCTGTAAAGCGAAGTTTGGCTGTTGGCTTTAGTTCTGTCTCCTATGAACTCCATCTTTTGGTTCTGTCACCGGTACCGCTGTACAGCAGGTCGTAAATCCGTTTTGACAGACTTGCATATTTCATCTGTTATTTAGTTTTTTACTTTCATACTGCTTTGATAATTACTTTTACTACATACAATTGAAGCCATGGTGACTTGCCATCGCCTGTTCAAAACAAACCGTAAGTTGCCTCTGTTTACAACATTCTGCCTCGTTTGTCGCCTATTTTCGCCATGGAGCTCCCCCTACAGCTTTGGGGTGCGTACTGCATGGTAAACATAGCCAGAGTTACACAGATCTGCTTTAAGTGAAAATGTTGTTTTTGTTAACGTTTTTTTTTTTTTATTTAAGCAGAAAATGAGTAACCCTGGCTGAAAAACATTGAGTTTACTGTTGTGCTTCATTATTATTGCATCTGAGAGCTACATGCGATCTTTCAACACATAATCCATTATGGATCTGAAATGACTTAGCTACGATGGTGTTTCCCACACAGCCGCTTCACAAGGTCTCCGCAGCCTCCGGCTTTCTGACAATGCGCAAATTGCACGGAAGATTATTACATCGTGATAATTTTGCCTGTAATGAACTCATAAGCTGCTTTTAATGTCTAATGATCAGTTCTTGGAAGCGAAGGGCACAGGCATTAACCAAAGCGCGGGGCATGAGATATGATGCTGCTGTTACAGCTCTGCAGATGTGACAAGAGGAATCTGTACAGTTTGCCGTAGGGAGATTTTTAAAATTAGCTCAGGAGTTTAAGAAGTGCTGAGTCAAGGTTTGTCATTGTGCCTCTAAGACAAAATCTTCCTCAAACTATCCCCATAATACCTCCTCTTTTTTGGGATGTTGCCACCTTCACTGTATACCCCTGTCACCTAATTCAAATCCCAGGACAGAAATCCTGTACTTCCTCTCTCTAAAGGTGGAAACATTTCCAGCAAAGCCACACCACCCACACAAGGTTTTATCCCGGCTTTACCGAGCCGCCCGCCCTAAAAAAATCTAAATAAAATACTCTTTTCTGCAAAAGAAACAAGAAACAAGAACAAATATATATGTATACTATGTACATCGTCTTATTCTACACAGAGCGCTGTACAAAGTGCACACGCTCGCCCGCGCAAATAAACAATCCCACTGTCTGCACATGTGTCTTTGCACCCGGACAGCAGGATACGAGAGAGAGGTATCGATGTGTATGGCTTGAAAGGAGAAAAACATTGTTCTGTGTTTCCGTCACAAGGACTAAGAACTACACGTTACTGGATCGATTAATAGGAGTGTCACAGACATACCCATGCCACATCACGACGTGCACATCTTGTCGCACATGTGCATGACTGTACAAACAAACACACGCACACACACACACGCGCGCATTAAAGAACTATTTACTTAGAGCTCATTGAATGCCAGAACAGGGTCATCGCAGCCACTCTGCAAAAAACACGTATTTAAACACAGTCCATATTACAGTGTTTGTTGGTCCTGTTGGGGATCTCTTAATCAGCGTCGCCGAAGTCAGACTACCAGTATAAGACCATTAAAACCATTCAAACCAGTGTGGTTTACAGAAAGTCTCTCCTTACCATACAGTTTCTCCTGCTCTCGGAGTCTTTGTTTCAGAAAGCCAAGCGTGCCGCCCTTCCTCCGTTACATATCCAAGCTGCTACACTCTAAAGTGCTCATGTCATTGGTTTCTCTGCTTTCATGTTGCAGTTACGAGACAGCCACAGGGAAGGCTCGGGAAAAAAACACCCCCACTGTGACAAGAAGCCTCTGTCCACATCTGCTTAAGAGGTCAAATCTGGCATGGATCAGACTTTTCCTCAGAACAAACAGGATTCCTGTTAAGTGCCACCATTTCCAGGCTTCATCCAGACGACCAGCTCCTTCACTTGCGAGGAGCAAATCAGAAAGCAGAGGCAAAAATTCTTTGTTTTGATTTGCTTCTGTCCTCTGTTCCTCTGGCTAGAACTCCAGCGATCCGGTCACTTTTTGGGTTTCTCGTCTGGCTGCTGGTGCTAGGACAGGATGACCATGCCGTCTGCGCTGATCAGCTGGCCTGTGGTTGGTTCGTAGGTTCCAGCCAAGTAGAACAGGTCGTTGGCTGCGGCGCCCGGCTTCCGTTCGCGCATCAGGTGGTCGTACTCAGCCTTACTGACGACTTGGCAGCAATGAGAGATGGTCTGCACATCGTTCTCATCTTCATGGCTCGACTGATACAGGGCATTCTGACGGAGAGAAAACAGGAGGGACTTCAGAGAATACTACCTAAATATTGTTTTCACAATTACTGTCACAAGAAAAGTGGTAAAATGGAATTATTTTCAGTCCATTTCGTTGCGTTTTCATTTTTTTATCTATAGCAGTGCTGTCAGTTAAACATGTCATTGATCGCATTAACTGAAATCCATTTTAACAGCGTGATTTGTTTTTAACACGAGATCAGCGCTCATTCCACTTGGGCAAGCCCTTTATAGATTTTCTCCATGAATTTGACAACAACTCGTCAAGTTAGAAAACTGCAACGCCACACCGGATCTAGTCAGACCGGAAACAAAACAACAAGCACATTGCACACGTTTGTTCCATGCCACTTGTTCAGGCGCGCTTGCCAGCTAAACCCTAGGCTACGTGTGTGGCGGGTTGTGATCGCGAGAAAAACTTAAACTGCGTTGTCAGACAGAATGCTTTGCAGCACTGCGATGCATTCAAAGTAGCTCGGAAATCACAACTCTCACAGCAAACCTCTCGTAAAGACAGCTACAACATAAAAAAAACTAACAAATCAGGATTTAATATCGGTTTTCCAATCTGTATCGACTTCCTAAAATCATGACAAATATTCTGTTAAAAGATATAAGGAAATAAAATAGATATAAATAAAGAATTTTTTAAAAATAATGTGATTAATATGCAATTAATCACAAGTTAACTTTAACCCTCATGCGGTTAATCGCGATAAAATATTCATTGACTGACAGATCCGATTTGTAGTGTTTGGTGCTCAATATAAATGCTCAGTTTTGCTCCCAGCAAATCATTCTTATTGCTGGCAGCAAAGTAAAACACAGATTCCTGAGCTGTGAGGATTTTTTTTCTAGGGAAAGACCCTCATAACACCTCAGAGTACGAGTAAAGAACTGAAGTTACTGATAAGGTTCACTGTTTCACATCAGATGGGAATAAAAGAAAACAAAGTGATACAGTATTTATAACTTATCCCTCCAGTTGAGAAATAATCCTTGCACTTAGCCTTTACCTTGCCATCCCGGTGCCGCTTCCCCAGGCGAGTTTCCTCCGGGTGGTAGAACCACTTGACCCTGACCACCATGCTGGAGCTCCACGACTCCCAGAGGCTCTCCACTCTGCCCACATAGGGCAGCTGGGGCCGGCCAGGCGACAAGAACACAGCGCAGTCTCCGACACGCACCACCTCCTTACCCCGCACGATGGCCTTGTAGAAAAGCTTCCGGGCTTTACCCTTCAGACCTCTCCTCTGTCAGGGAAAGAGAAAATCGCCTTTTCACTTCGCTTTATTTAGCAAGGTGGATTCAGTTCGCTACCTACGTTATCATAGGGATGACGCAGAGTTGTTGTGTTTGGTTTTTTTGTAATCCAAAACACCAAACTAGCACTCTGGTTTCCCCGATGTCCATCTCAGATTATTTTTAATGAAACCAGAGACTTACCCATATTTTCTTTGCAATATGAGACCCTTTCCCAGACTTTGCTTGAATACTATACAAAAGGCCTGAAAACAGCTCTTTGTATCAACAGCCTTATTAAGTAGTCTCCCAAACTGCTTTCACTTTGTAACACTGTTTGAAGCACAAAGTAAAATGTACATCTTGATAGCTACATCGCATTATAAGTGTCGTAAAGATATCAACAGGTGACTGGTACATCTTGTACATGTTCAAAGCAGCTCTCTGAGGCAGAAATGCACCACCTCCTCAAAGCTCTCACACCTGTTGCAGCAAATTTGTTTGAGTTGTGGACACATATAAACTGTATTAACTCTGTACATCTCAGCTGACGGATTCTTGTTTATAAAGTAAATATTGTGGCAGAATTGAGCCTGAGGGAGGCGACAGTTGCTCAAACTGTTTTGTTGTTTTGCCTTAGGTTAGCGACCTAATAATCATAATAACATTTCACACATGAACCACACGGAGTAAGCTTGATTGTCAGTGTGTGCCGACTCTTTGGTAGATCAAACAGTGCCGAGGCGTATTATATTTAATAATCACATTTACTGCATGTGATGATGGCATGACACAGCAGAAACTGAAGCAACTATCAGTAACCTAGTTAATAGTGGTGCAGATTGCAGTTTTCTGAACGAACACCTTTCTCTAAAAAAATCTAATCTGCCGATACCGATTTTTCTTTAGAATTGACTTGACAGCTCACATCTTCAATGAACCAATTTTGTTTTACTGAAAAACAAACAATACCCATACTACAATGCAAACTTTTTAACTGCACAAGCTAGTTTTCTAAAAATATAAATGAAAAGCTTTGAGCACTGCTGTTCACATAACAAAAATATCAGTTCCTTCAGTCTAATTTTAATATTATAAACACAAAACTAGCTCAACAGGTTGAATTTCAGACCCGATTTGAGCCTCTTACTTTTTTTTGTAACATAGTTATGATCGGCGGATAAGATCGGTTTCACATGTATCGATCGGCCAATCACCGATCACCCAAAATTAAGGAAATTGGGGCCAATAGATCGCCCAGCTGATCGATTGGTGCCACCCTACTAACCCTGTGAGCTTTAATAGGTCACTGATACCCATGACAACAGTTTTAATCGATATACCAAAGATAAAAATGAGTGAAGGATGAAGGAACTCTTGTAGAAAAAAAATAAAAAATAAAAAAAGTCCTACCTGTGTGGGGTTGCCAGACCATTTCCAGAGCTGGCGTCCAGGCAGCATGGAAGTCATGCTAGGACGAGACTCGGGCGAAGACATCCTCTGCTTCTTAGCTGTTGCCAGATCTTTGGAGGCAGATTTCAGCTGCTGGCCTACCGGGCTGCTTTGGCTTTGATGATGGCTGCTAGGAGCGCTGTCTTTCCTTTTCAGCTGCGCCTTGGCTGCGCTGCTGTTAGCCATCATCGCTCCTTTAGACAAGAACTCCTTCCTGTCTTCCCCTCTGTCAGTCCTCACCTTTGACCCTCCAACAGCCAGGCTGCCTTTGGCCGCATAGCAGTGAGCCGGCGCTGAAGCAGAGGAAGAGGTGTTAGAGGCGGTGGGGTCGGGGCTCCGAAGGTCAGAGTTCACGCTCTGCCTGTTCTTGTGTTTGTCCTGCTGGAGAAGAGCGCGGCGCAGCAGCACGGAGGAGGACTCTTCATCCGACGAGTAGGAGGAGTCGTTGTCCGAGGAACACAGGGATGAAGAGGAAATGGAGCCGGAAGAAGAAGAGGAGGAAGACGATGAAGAGAAGCAGATGGAGGGACGAGACAGAAAGCGACCGCCACGATGGGATGTGACGGCCGCTCTTCTTCGCGCTTCTTGACCGTCATCCTCGTCATCCTCCTCCAGCTCGGAGTAAGAGCTGGGGCAATCGCTGGCGTAGTCCAAACTGTAATCCCCACCCTGTACTCCAAGACCAGCAGAGAGAAGATCTTTTCTAAGCGGCGGGCCGCCCTTCAGAACGGCCTCAGACCTGGACCCGCCGCCGTCTCGCTCCCCTCTTCCCTTCTTGCCGTCTCGCACCAGCAGAGACGGCTGGATGTATCGCAGCGGCGCCCCCGCAGAAGTCACGCTTTTCACCACTCGTCCTCCGGCCCCACCGAGTCGAAGCAGAGCTTTGCCGTTCTTTGTTTTTGGAGAAGTCACTCCTTCGTGGTCAAGCTTCACTAAGAAGTGTTTCCGGTCCCGCTCGCTCACAGGCTTACAGCTACCGGCTGCCATCGCCATAGTGACAGATGAGGGGCAGGCGGACTCTCGGAGCCCCATGGGAGCCATGTTGGTGACCGGTCTCCCAGCTCCAGAAGTGCCACCGTTCCCGAAGGCGGCGTAGCCGTTAGCAATGCTGCTGAACGAGTCGACCTCAAAAGGAGAGCCAAAGATGCTTTTAACAGGAGTCGGTGGTGCTGGAGAGTGAGAGGCGGGCCGGTGAAACAACCCCAAGTCTCGAATCTTCTTCTGGCTCTTCCGGGACGTCCCGTTAAAGAGGAAGAAGTCGACCGGCGGCCTCTTCCTGGGCACGGACCAGCTCAATAAGGAATTGTTGACTTTTGTGACCGTGTCCGTTACCGTAGCCGGCGGGCTGCTCGTCTTCGGCGCGGAGTGAATTTTTTTCGGTCTGCCAACTGTAAAAAGAGTCAGAAAAAGAGGGAGGCGGTCAGTTAAAATCAATACAAAGTGATTTTGTGGTGAAACTAGAAGCTTTTGCTGAAACTTCATCTTTATCTCCTCGATCTTAATCTTCTCTCAACATATCCGTTACTCAAACAACACCAAACCTGGTAAACCTGTCTCCCTCGCCAGCATTACTCTCACCTTCAGTTGTGATGACTTACATGGATGTTACCCAACTTTACACAGCACACAGATGACACTCCATAAAATCATGATTAATGCGGTTATATGGGGGGTAAACGACAGGCGGAAAGCAAGTCATCTTAATTTATGAGTTTTCAGTTTATGTACCTGCTCATTGGAAGCATCTGATAAGGAGCTGACCGTCGCAACTGTGAAAGAGGCCGTGTCTTTGGGGTTATGCTATTGCAAAGTAAACTGTGTCTGCATGTTAGTTGGAGTTTAACTAGTATGTGTCGAACAACATGTACAAACTGAGAGATCATCAGCATCTTCCAAACTTTATAAATAAAGAGCTTCCATATAAGGATTGTCAATGTTTTCTGTTAGAGGAATGGTTAAACTTTAGATATGAGGGGCACAGATGTTTGATGAGATTTCTCCCTACCCGGTCTTTTTTCCTGGAGCTTCCCTCCTGCCTCCTCGTTAGCTGGTTTCTCTGTATGGATATCTTTCTTCTCCAGGGTGGAACTCGGCCGACCTCGACGACCAGGAGAGATCAGGAGAGCTGGAGAAGGTTCGGCACCTGACATGAAAAAAGAAAAGGTCCGGTTTATGGCTTTTATTCTTCTTCTCACTCCTCTCTTTCATCGCCTTTCACAAAAAAGCACTCACAACGGATTTGGTATCCGGGGGGCAAAAGTCTGATGTTAACGAGAGAGATCCTTCCCCGGTCTCCATCGTCAAACTCTACCATCACACTGCCCTCCTTCTCCTCCTCACCTGGAGGCGCAAAACAGAAAGGAGGAAATTAGCTGAAGGAGAGGGG
>JBAJHY010000022.1:13761789-13777954 GCA_037177095.1 Craterocephalus marjoriae | reverse complement strand
ATCACATGTAGGATCAAAAGTTCCATAATTTCACTGATTATGTGACGTCCTTTAGTTAATTCATTCCTTAACGTGTTAACTTGCCCGACTCGACAATAAATTTGCTGAAATAAGTCAGTAATGTTCATTAGATTTATTAATTCCCAAAGAGATCAACCCTCCCAGAAAGATCCTACATGTGATCCTTCCTTAAAATATATTTTTATATGCTGAGTAAATTAGTACGTGTGAAAACTTTAGGAAAGAAAATTACTTTAAATAATTTGGTATTTTTCCAGGGCTGCCCTCCCCCTCCCACCAACACTTCTTCCTCTCTGAGATGTTGCAGCATCTCCATCTCTGCTTGTTTTTAAAACGTGTTTCTCTTCCTTCAATGTTTTTTCTTTTCATTTTAACCCCAGACATTTTAGTTTTGATTGCGTTTCCTTGGTCCCATGTTTGTGTTTGCTTGCGCTAACATATTTTCACACGAGCGTAGACGGGAAGGGAGAAGAGAGCAACAAAAAGGTGAATGCCTGAGCTTTCTGGCTGAATGCTCGCCAATTGAATTTCTATGCTCTTTCATCTCCCTCCTGAACCTTATATTTTAGTCATGCCCACATTTTATAGGCTAATTTTCTCATAAAAATGAAGGATACTTTTTCTTCATGTTGAGTTTCCACACCTTGATGACGCAGAGTGCATATTTCATAGTGAGTCATCGGAATGACTCTGATTTTTAGGAAAAAGTAAATTTTTCTGTTTCCCGACACATGGAAATAGCCCACCTGCCAGTCATGTAAGTCTCCAGTTGTGTCGGTTCTTTTATCGTCCAAAACTACAAAGCTGCAACGTTTTAATATTCCCCTATTTGATTGGGAGTTGTTTGTTTGTGGGCGTGAGCGAAGATGTTTGACCTAGTTTTTTTTGTATTTTTAATCCAAACCTCCAGGGTTTTTCCACAGAAACTGATCCCCAAGGTGCTTAATCACTCAGATTTTGATGTTTCAGGCATTACGTGTCTTACAAAATCATTTAAAATAATAATCAACTTGCAGGGGTCATGAGCTTTCAAATAAAACATGGCAGAAATCTCAATACTGCTTCAAAGTTTTAATGTTTCTGGAAAAACAATGGGAGAGAGGGGTCTTACATGTCGGGCAGGTCCAGGGTTTGAACACAGGCGGCGTACAGAAGCTCGTCCTCTTTGGAGATAAGGATCTTCAGCCCGTCTACCAACATCTCTTTACTTAACACGCAGTTTGGCAGGGCTGAGGACAGAAGGTGGGGTTGAAAGACGGATGGACGGGGCAGATAAAAGGTGAGATATACATCATCTGTGACAGTGCTGAATCATTGCGATGTGATGAACGGAGCAGGAACAATAACGGAGGGGCAGCGGTTCGTGTGTATGTGAGAAAAGGAACCTGCATGAGTGTGTAATAATGAATAATGCGTCACTGTTTATGCCCACCAGGTATTCTGCAAGGCATGTTGGGAGGAAGATGTGCCAACATCTTATCCTTCAGCCCCTCCTCCTCCTCCTCCTCTTCCTCGCCCTCCGAGAAGCTGCTGTCTTCATCCAAACGAAAGCCGTCGTTGGCTGCAAAGCTCTGCAAGAGTCGGCTCACGGCGTGTCCCTTTTCCTGTGTGGGAGCGAGGATGTGACATCAGCGGGCAGAAAGCAGGATATGAGATCATTTCACGCTATGCACAGATGAATGAACTCTAAACACAACCTGCGGGTGACTGAATTGAGTAAGTTTCAGTTTGGTTCAGCTAATATGTCAAAGAAATGCAACCGCAGGCATCAACACCTCCCTAATATGAGACTTAATTAAGCCTCCGGTTCACACGGAGGCCGCGTTCAGCAATAACTTACAGGATTTAAGCGTTTTGTTCATTTCAGCTGGACACTCACGCACGCACACACTGCGGTTACAAACCATCTCAAGACCGGTTTAAGCCAGTCTATCCGAGGATGACAGATGAGTGATGATGGAAAGTCAGGTTGCCCAACAGGTTCCTGCTTGCATTTCGGCTTTCCACAGAAGAGATCATGCTAATCAATGTAGGAAAGATTATGTGTGTGTGTGTGTGTGTGTGTGTGTGTGTGTGTGTGTGTGTGAGGAGGGTGTCTCTTGGAGTTTTCCACGGCAACAGATCATATATTTTAGTGACAGAAGTTTCATCCCCGTAGGGCATAGATGGTTATTTCCTGGTTGTACTGGTGTGTGTAAGCTTTTGTGTGTGTGTGTAAAGTTACGGCCAATGATTATCTTAATATTCCCCTGTTTGGTTTGGAGTTGTGTGTTTTTGGACATTCCCAAATGACGATCCGAAGACTGAAGCAGCCTCGGGGCTTCTCACGTTTAAGTAAATGTGTTTCACAAACAGCTGCTTGTGCAGATAAAGCCAACCCGTCGTCTGTCAGGACAGTCGGTGTACACAGAAATATATTCCGATAACAAGAACAAATTTGACAAAGGGACGGATTTACGGCTGTTTTTATTAAGTATTTCCCCATAGGCGAGCGGGAGTTATTGGTAGGTGTAGGGCTGTCAAACTTCCTGGCAGGGTGTGGTTCACTTTAACAAGCACGGAGTGAAATTCTTCTTTGCTTGTCTTCTTCTCAGAGTGCAATTGATGTTCAGCAATTTTCAAAGGGAGTAACCTTTCTTCCGTCTTTCTCATTGTTTCAGTCAGTACTCTTGGCTTTGTTACAAACAAGAAGCCTTCTTCTGTTTGCTCATGAACTCCCTTCAAAAGCAGGGCAATCACCATTCTCACAACCCTGTGACAGCCGTAATTTATGGTGATCCTAATCATGTAACCTTTCCATAACACCTCTTAAAGAGGCCGTTGTGTCAAAACTTTCCCTTCTCCATTGCATGTCTGTGAGAATGACAAAGGGGGGGAAAAGCCAATTTTCGTCTCCTTTCAACCAGCATCATTTTTACTGCAAATAAGAGTGTTTTATGCTAATTTCTGTCAACACTAATATGGAATTTAGTGTTTAACTGTAAGTCAGTGTAATGCCTCACCTTTCCCCGAAGGCCCTGTAATGCAGAGGTCTTCCTCTCATCGTCTTTGCATGTTTGAGTGAGAGCACGGTGGTTTCTGTAGCCGTCACCGAAGCTGCAGGCCGCTGGCGACACAGCCCAGGTGGACAGAGACGCTCTGTTAGCCCCCACATGGTCTGGACGTCCCCGTTGTAAGCTGACCAGGTTCTGCCTCCTGGGGACTCTCCTCTGGAAATCTGTGCGAGGCAATCCTCCCATGCCTGACGATGAAGAGAGAGCATCATGAAAATCAAAAGCTATAATTAGAAGATGTGCTTTTATTGTTAGAAAAGGCTAAAATCCAGACATAAAAAAAGGAGGGCAGAGGGAGAGGACTTATACCGAGCATCCACACTCTCACTTCCAATTAAATTTGGAAATAATGAAAGAGAAGCTCGAGTTTACCATGATCACACAACCCATGCAAATTTAACGACATGCGTGCAACATCTCACCAGGAGGTCCTGATCTCTTACTCCTGACTTTCTGGTTGGCATGGAGCTGGGAGGACTGCGATGAAAAGGACAAAGTCCCAGCAGGGTTTGCAGGAGCGTCTTTAGAGGATGAGCTAATCTTGATGTCACCCGCTCCGTCTTCGCTGTCATAGCTGCCGTCCTCCTCCTCTGTGACATCCCAACATCAGTATGATCAGTCAGAGCGCTCCCAGTCATTTATATGTAAACAGTGTTAACAGCCAGCGCTGGCTTGATGAGACGTATTGACAGCGAGCTATCAAGAGTCCTTTGCATCTATGGAGCATCTCGCAAGCCTGTGGCTAAACTCGCATAATCATGACAACCATAAAGAAACAATTTGAGGAGGGTTTAAGAAGGGGGGACATTTTTTGGATATATCAATATCTGTGGAGCAAATGTATAAAGCGCAACTTAATTCGTAACTGCAGAAGCTGCACACACACACAAACAGATTATTATTGGCAGCTGTGTGTTGCTGACTGTGGGGGTCGCGTCGGGTGTCGACACATTTCTGACACACTTGTCACTTACATGGCATTCTCGTCAACACTTTCCCTGAGACACACACGCCCTCACACATATTCAACCACAACCTTTCCGTGCTTTCAAGGCCACGGGAAAGATCCGAATATTTCAGTTTTCCTCAAGTTTTGTCAGCATAATATCAGCCTCTGCAGCGGAAAGTCAAAAGTTAGGACGGCTGTGATTGTTTCTCTTCAACTAAAAGACTCCAATGGAGGCATTTTCATGAGGTTGGAGAAAGGGAAGATGAACAGGGAGGGTGGGAAGGGGGTAGGGGTGACATTCTGGAAGTGGCCGGAACAGGCTTGCGTTACGGCGCTGGGGTGAGGGGCAGGGGGCGGCTGTGCTGCATGCCTGTGGTAAGTCGTTAACGGTTTTAACAGTGTGACAGACGAGCTGGGAAGTGAGAGAGGGCCCCTGATGACGGCAGACATCTCACTTTCAGATGTTTCATTTGCAAACGCAGACACACACACACACACACACACAGATGAATACTCGTAGCGAGATCTCACACCGAATGGCCAATGTTCATCAGCCCGTCAGCCAAATTAGCACTGCTTGATTCCGATGATTAACTGCCTGAAAACGATACCGAGCTTACAGTACGACGTGGAGACTGTGCTGCTCGACAAAGCTTTCTTCTAAAATTTGTTTCCACGTCGGGAAAAATAATGGAATTAGTTAAGTTGTAAGTTTTTCATTTAATACTTGTTAAAGGACAAAGCAGATCACCTTTTGCGCTGAGACTTAAAGAGGGTGAATTCCAAGAAAAAAGGGACAAACGGATTCCCTACAAAATCTCAAAGAACACAATCTAAGTTATCGCTTAATTTTTTATATGGACATATGTATTTGAGTACTGGTTGCTGTCTTCATTGTTTAAAAATGCTATCACTTTGTGTGTGTCACCTGTTTTTCTTTTCATTTCATTGTGTTATAATGTAAATCAAAACATTGAAAGGGCACTGGTATGCCTTCCATCAATGTTTATAGTTTAATTGTGAAAAAATTTATAAAGATTTAAGTGACAAAAAAGGAGCTATATCTGATATTTCAATCTTTCCTAGAAAAATGGTTTCTACACGGTATATTATGTGGTAAAAGGGGGAAGTCCATAAAAATTATTGACTCATTGATTGTACATAGGTACGAGTTCAGGACATTTTAGTTAGCGATAGCGGCTAGTTTTTAGCTTTGGCGTAACGCTCTTTTTCTCTGCCAATGGGGTTAACTTCCATAACTTCCGGATTCCGATCGGCCACTAAGAGCGCTTTCGCTTACTAAAATGGCCTGACTTAATCTCAGGTGCAGCTCCTTTAAGGCAGAAGCAGGTGTGTGATCCACACAGCGACTCACCGTGATCTGAGCTCTCGCTGTCGCTCTTTTCTTCCCTCACATTATGTTTCTCAGATGCCTGCTTGTCCTTGAGATGAGATCTGTTAGAGCTGATGCCCATCAGTGCTTTGGGCTTTCGACCCCTCTTCCTCTTTAGGGTTTGATCCGCCGCCCGGTCCTGTTGCAGGTCTGTTGCACAAGAGAGAGTTAAGTTTTTTAGGGGGGCGGGGCTCAACAGTGTGGAAACAAATGCATGTGCATGCATGCGTTCTTTATCCCCACCTTTTCCTCCCTGTCTGTAGTGACTCTTTGAGGGGTCTTCCTCGCTGCTGTGCAGCACGCCTGCTGACGGCCCGCCACGCTGGGCTACAGCCTTCTGCTTCAACTGGGTCACACGCCTGGCCAGCCTGGAGCTCAGGGCGCTGGGCCGACCTCTGTGCTTACAGCGAGCTTTCATCTGCGCACAGAGAGCAAAAACAACTAATTATTGACCTATTTCTTTCTGCTAATTGAAATATCCAGGAAAAAGGGAAAAAAAAAAGCAGCAGGGAGCGGCCGCCTGTGTGTGTGTGTTTGTGGATAAACTGGGAGACTCAGCGGCACGACTGACCTGTACAGAGCTGAGGCTGTTGAAGTTGTGATTGGACATTAAATTCCTGTTTTTTCCCACCAATAAATTCAGCCCAGTCCTGGAAAAGACGAAAAAAACAGCAAAGAATACAATGAATTCATACATTAAACACATGACAGAATAAACTAATCAGTTTTCTTCTCTCTCAATGTTACTATTTCCCGTAACGCTGCTTTTCTGCTCTTTTCTTTCTAGTTTCACTTCCATCTCTGGCGGCTTCTTTCATTGTTTCCCCACTCCTCTCCTCCGTCTCATCCCTTTGATGAGGTAAGAGACAAGTTTTGACGACCGTCTGTGCAGCTTGACAGCAAACACGGAAATATTCAGCGGCCGTGCGAATATGAAACTCAGCTGAATCATCACATAAAAGGCTAAGAATTATCTGGTGTGAAGACGCTGCGCCGGGGAGGAGGAGAGAGAAACGGAGGGAGGAGGAGAGAGGCTGAGGACCGAGGGAGGGAAAGAAACTGAGAGAGATGAAGCAGTCTCAGGGGAGTCTGTCCGTTGACCGGAGCTTCAGGGCTCAATCGATAAACACTAACCTCTATCGAACACTACTCCTCCCTCCCTCTCTTTCTCTGTCCTTCCTTCGCTGCCTGCGTGGACTCTTACACCACAGGCAGCCTACACACACACAGCGCTAGCAGCTGGTGTCTGAAGCAGGTGAATCCTATATTCCCACAGAGGGAAGGATTGGCTCTCAGCATCTCTGTTCCCGGGAGAGGAGGCGAGGAGGAGTCTGTCCATCTAAACCACATCTCTCTCACACACACATCCTCCAGGCTCATATGATATTGAGCTTCTTCTTCTCAGTTTGGTTTGACTGTTCTTCATGCAAAATCTTACTTATACACTGAATATCATGCATTACCCATTCTGACATTATAACGTGGCTCTTTTTGGTAAACGTTTGTTTCCGTGTGACAGCACATCGCTTCCAGTTTGTATTCTTAGAAGGGAGAGAAACCCATCTGAGTTTAACTGGAATGTAAAGTGCAAGTCAAGGCACGCAGAATTATTCTGAATTAGGCAGAATGCTTTTTTCTGTTTTTTAAAACAGTGTTGAAAACCACTCATGCTGAAAACATGAGCATCTCAAACATCCATCTTTGTAACTTTCCAGACCTGAAAGTCACTTCATAAGTGTGAAAATAACCGAGTGTTATTATGATCATGCCAAGTGTCTAAGTGTTATCATCCATATTTTAAATATTTAAAGGAAATTAAAATTGTGAAAATAGAATTTAGCCGACCGTCCTACAGTACGGAGTGAATTTGCCCTTTTGCCCTGAACACTCTGGATATATGCTGATCGCGTGTAGATCTAAATATCTTCCAAAGGAGTTCAGGTTGCACCAAAACTGCCTGGGTGAATAAATGATCGTATTTCATGCTACAAAATAGGTCCAGGTTGAAAAATACCGAACTTCCCCTTTAATTTCTTTTCACAACAGCAGCCTTTTCACATTGTATCCAAGTGTGACAATACTTTTGCCTCCAGAATACGTCCCTCTATTCAGGGAATCCTGTGGCTGACTGGGGGCGAAATCCCTGAAGCTGGCTGGAGGCTATTATATATTAGCTCACTCTGATACGAATGCTCAGGTGTTTGCCTGCATCGCTTATGTATCAACATAAGCCGTCCATTTAGTTTACAAGATTACTGTTCCTCTTCATCTATCACTCTGTCGACAGCGTATTTCACCCCCCCCAACCCTCACGAGAAGATGAAAGCATAAACAAATGATACATCGCTTGTTAATAACAACAGCAATGCTGCACAGGCACGTAGAGACGGGCTCTGCTAATTAAACAAGTTCTCTGCGTGTGTATATGTGCACCGGCATGTTAAGACTAAAAGGCTTTCATTGTCATTTTCATTAGCTCTTTCTAATCATGGTAACCGTGACAAACCTTGAGATTCTCTAATCATTTTATCAAGGCAAAGGGGTGCACATGCTAACAGAGGTGGGGCATCATGAGAAAACACATTTATCCTACCGGGTTTGTGTGTAAGTGTGTGTCGTTTGAGCTGGTGCGTACCTGTGTGTGCGTGTGCGTGTGTGTGTGTGCGTGTCAGCATCAAAGTTTGCACGTCTGAGGTGTTGAATAATGTGTGGTTGATGTGGTGGTAAGTGTTGGCTCATTTATCACTGTAATAACTGTACATCAAGACTGCATCCAGATGTTTTAATATATGCTGGAGGTTCACGCGGAATCAGGACATAATCAATACAAGTGATAAATATGATTAAAAGTGATTAATGGTGATTAATGAAGCCCTCATCTCCATTACCCCGTCTCATTAAAAAAATGCACCCGTCTCACATCTTAAGCAGCATATCCCACGGTGTGTGTGTGTGCGCGTGTGCATGCGTGTGCGTCTGAGCAGCTCCTCCCAGAGCCCAATCAAGCAAATCATCAGCTATAGAGCATTTGAATCAATTCAGCTGAAGAAGAACTTCTTGAAAATCAACAGCGCCTTTCACTAAAAACACAAACAGAAATCAGGATGAATGAGCGGGGCTTGCCAATCACACTGATTATACCGACGCGGCATCAGAGCACTGACCTGAGCCTCTTAGAGCTCTCTGCAGCAGCTGGGCCAGGGGTGGACCTGCGCTTGCGGGGGCGGCCGGGCCCCCGGCGAGCGGGGCTACGAGACGTCTCGTCTTTCCTGCAGAGAGGAAAACAAAAAGAAAGAGGAGGAAGGAGAGAGAGATTAAAGGTGCAGTCAGGACAGCAGGAGGAATCAGGAAACGAGGGGGGGGTTGTATCGGCTACAGGTCAAACCGCATTAAGTATGAGCAGGCAGCGAGTCCTGATAAATCAGGGGGATGCAGCATGAAAGCAGAGCTGCGGATGCTGGAATGCACAATTTTGTGTGGAGAAAAAAAGGGGTGTGTGCGTATGTGTGTGTGTTTGTGTGTCGTCTCTGCTCACTGGTGGTCGTGTTTCCTCTGTAGTTTAGCCAGCTCTCTCTGTTTCTCTTTGTAGCGGCGCTGTAGCTCAGCCAGCTGGACACGCATGGCCAGCTCCTCCCCTCCCATCGTCTCCATGGAGCCCTTCACCGGGCACACCTGATAGGCACACAAACACACACACACAAAGCAGAGGAATTTAAATGCCAAACACAAACTTCACTTCAGCAGGCGGCTTGTGTTTGGGCCGGATCGCCAGAGACTTTTTCTTCCTGAAAACCAAATCCTGCAGGTTTGATCTCTAAAACAGCTGATTTCTGTTATTTAATGCAGATTTCACCGAGACAGGCATTGTTTGCTCTAAACACACAATGCGAGATACTCAAAAATTTAAAGGAAATTCCTCCTTTTTCAAATAGCGATAAACTACACAATTAACTATATCTTTTAGTAATGCTATATCATTAATGTGTGTGCAGTGGCCATCACTGCATCTTTATACATCTTACATCTATTTATATTCTCATTCAACCTACTGGTTTTGCCTCTTGTTAAATTTATTGTCAATATATTAGCAAGCAGCTATTCATGCATCTTTTTATCTTCCCTATGACCATTTACATTCCTTTGTGCAGTAATTTACTGCCTGTGTTGTTTACTAAGATTAAATGTGCCGTTTCTCTGCACTGTGATGGAATTTCTGACTGGAATTTTCGACAACGTGAAGATAAAACGAAGTTAAACTGATTGCGTAACTTTCAAATGCATCGGATGAAGCTATCAGATAAAAAACAGGTGTAAATGACAGGAAATCTGTTCTGTTTGGGTTTAATTTAACGTAAAAACACATCGAGTGTGAGTCCATTGCTCGACACCTCAGCACATCCCGACCCGGTATGAATGATTCATGGCTGCACTCGCAGGCTGAAGCCTCACCGGCTCGTGCCGAGGAGTCCAGCCGCACTTCCTGCGCAGGTTTAGCCTTTTCCTGATTGGACACTGGTGGTCAGCCCCTGCATCCGCCGCCCCTTCCCTCATCTCCAAGGCTCGGGCAGCTGCCAGCGTTGCCAGACTGTGGAGGTCAAAGGTCAGCATTTCCTCACCTGCACGGGAGACAGGTTGTTTCGGTTTAGATCGGTACGTGGCGCGGCAGCTGACGCCGCTGCTGTAAAACATGTTGTGCCGAGGAGCAGATTTATTTTTCGCAGCGACAAAACCCTGCCTCGGAAAGTGGAGATATTTATGATATTAGCTGTGTAGTTTATTTGATGTATACTTGTGTTCATGCCTAATCGTACACACAGACACACACTCGCGCGGGCGGGAGGGAGACGGATCTCTACATCTGTCACTGTCATTAACTCTGTCATTGTCACAGCACCGGCGGATGAAACAGAATATTCATGAGACAGTCCGCATGCATGAAAACACACACACACACACACACACGCTAACCTATGCAAATAAAAATCGCACACATTCCAAACACACACAAGCACCTAAAACATTTTCGCTGAGCTTTCGCAGACATGGGGCAAACTGCGTGAGTGTGTGTGTGTGTGTGTGTGTGTGTGTGAGGGGAGAGAAGTGGAGAAAGCGGGAACAGCGGGTGGTAGGAGGTGGAGGAGGAGAACTGCAAGGCTGCGAGAAGGAAGGAGGGATGGGGGTGGTGAGGAAAGGGGAGGAGAAGCAATAAGAGGCAAAGTGTTTATTGAGCTATCTATTTATTCTCCTACATCTCCTCATTATGGGCATGGACAGAATCCAATTTCCCCTTCGAGGAGAAGACGAGGAGAGAAGATGAAGAGGAGAGGAGAGGAGAGGTTTCGCTGGATCGCCCTGTCTGTGCGCCGGAGCTGGAAGACCCACTCGCTGACATCTGACATTATTAAAACCTGTGCGCGCATGAGAGCAGTAAACGGAGGAGGGAGAAGAGGGCAGGAAGGAAGAGGGTCTTTGTCTGCCCTGACGGGTAAAAAATGTGAGAAAAAAAAAACGGATGCATGAACGACAGGTTGCTCCGGGGAGAGCGGGAAAAAGAGCTGAGGGATGTGGCTTTGTCCCGTCCGGGCTGGCAGAGGTCACGGCCATCTCATCTGTCTGCCCTCTGAGCCAATGGCACGCTCCGATTACCCCTGACAGGATGACATCACCGCTGACATCACCACACCTAGTGTAGTATTCTGGAGGACGGCCACAATCGATACGCACCTTCCGCCCACTGCAGACCACACGCACACTCACACACTCGGCAAGAACACCACACCGTGTCTCTAACGGGGGTGAAGGGTGTAATAAGAGGAGGCACGGGGGATTTCAAGGGGGGAGAAACAAAAACAGGGCAGGAAAATTAAAAACCATTACGGCTGATGTGGCATCATTAGAAGCTATTCATGAAGTTCATTGAGACGAATTGTCAGGAGAACGTGAGGGACTGAAGGAAAAGCTGCTCTGTTTATGTCTGAGTAAAAGTTATGTTCATTTGCTGAAAAGGAAGAGAAAATTGCGATTCCCAGCAAACAGCTGAGATATCCATCTGCATCAAGGAGCGCCATAAATGCATCTGTCTGGGATCGGTTTCATCTCCCGAACGCTTTCGCAGTGACAAAAGAAAGCCATCAGCGATATTAATAACATTCTCTGAGATGAGGCCAGAGCCGCTTTTTAAATAAATGTGCTGCAATTTGGAGAACGCTTTCCGCGCCACGACAGGACTTATTGATTTCACACCTATTACGCATGCTAACCACGTGCGCGCACATGTAAACAAATTCACACTCACACACCGAGTATATCTCTCTCTCTCTCTCTCTCTCTCTCGCACACACACACATACACACACGCACAGACAGCAGCTGAACGACTTATGATTTTTACACTTATTAATTCTGTCAACAAGGCTTGCAGAGGCAGGATTTACACACAAGATTATATTGGTTTAATAAAAAAAAAAGAGAAAGAAGGAGCGGGCGAGGGGGAAAGAATAACAAAGGGGGGGTGGGGAGGGAGAAGGAGCAGGCAGGGAGCAGGCAGCCTGGTGGAGAGACACATAGACTCTGATGGAGGAGAGCAGGGATTCATCTGGGATTACTTAACAGCTTAGCCGCACACACACACACACACACACACACACACACACACACACACACACACGCCGGCGTGCACACAGACACATGCAGATGCTGGCATAAATAAAAACACTTTCTCTCCGAGGGACGAGAAGAAAATAGGAGCGCTTACAGGAGAAGTGTTTTAAAGGAAAGGGTCTAATTAGCAAAGCAAGACGCCAGAGCCTGGGGGACACACTGGGCAGTGTGTGTCTGTCTGTCTGTGTGTGTGTGTGTGAGTGTGTGTGTGTGTCCTGGTTTGTGTCTGAAGTGTTGCTTGTTTGTCCATCTCCATGCACACTCCCCAGAGGGAAAATATGGTCTACGGGTAAGGACAGTCACAGCAAAAGAGGAAACAGGACACTTAGTGGATTTATGTGTGTGTGTGTTTCTGTTTGCACATTTTTTCTTTCTTCTTTGATTTCATTTCCTCATTTTTTAAAATCTTTTTCTATAAAAACAAAACCCCAAACAAAAATCCATTTAGCTGCAGTTCTCACCTGCCGGGTCTTTTTCTCTGCTCTCTCTGCTCCTGTGCTTGATCTCCAGCTCGGCCAGCTCCCCCAGTATTTCCATCCCATGGTGGGCTTCGGGGCACGGGGACTGTTTAACAGGTGCAGGTGGGTACAAGGCATCTCTGGTGGCACAAAGGGCCGCAGCGATCAGGAGCTCCAGGCTCCACATGTAAGCCCCCTCCAGCTGAGCGGCTGTACTCGTCTTGGGAGGGAGGACTGAGTCGTTGGATGAGGACGGAGCAGGAGATCTGCACAGGTCTTCTCCTGGACTTACGACACACTCCTGCTCCTCATTTGCAACGACATCCAAGTTTTCGCCGTGTTTGCAACCATCCTCTTCCTCTGCTTCCTCCTCCTTAGGTTCCACAGGCACAGAAACAGAACATTCAGGTGGTTCAGACTCCATTTTCTGCCCTTCATCATCCTTCGTTCCCTCTGCTTCATCCTCCTCCTGCTCTTTGGATAGCTGGGACTCCTCCAGGTTTGCCTTCTGGCTCGGGCAACCTGGAGAGAAATCCACTTTTAGGGTAACGCCTGCCGGGCAGTCTGGATCTGAGACTGGAGCTGGGTAAGGGCATGGCGGTAATCCAGAAATCTTGCTTTGGGACTCTGAGACGGAGCATCCTTTTGTTTCTTTCCTTGCCTCCTTTGTAACTCCACTCTGGGATTCCACCACTTCGTAGTTTCCCCCATTCGCTTCTTCCCTCGGCTCTTCCTCTACGGTGAGAGGCTGGATGCGACACGGTTGTGGGAGGGACTTGGATTCCGGCTCCGCTGGCTCTTCCTCCGCCATCGGTTGTTCGGCCAGTTGCGCTTCAGGAGGCGAGGGCCCGGCCTTGTAACCCATGGCGATTGGAGAGAAGGTGTAGACAGGTGGCAAGTCTGGTGGAAAGAACGGAGAGCAAAGGTCAGACTCTGACATAAAAGGGACAAACAGTGTGTTTGCAGGTCAGACAATAAAAAAAATAAATATTTGTTTTTGTTTTAAAATCATTAGCATTCTGTTCAGGCAGGATGAAGCATGTGATTAAAGTTGACATAATACATTTACAGTGAGGTGCAATACAAAATTGTCTGGGTACACAACTGTATATTAAGTAAACAGTGTGTGTGTGTGTGTGTGTGCGTGTGCGAGAACCTGTGCAAGTGGAAGTGTGAGGATATAGATCTATGTGGGATATTGATGACACCCTGCTGTTTTTCTATGATTGCAGCAGCAGCCCTGTCACCCCTGCTCCCTTATTATTGATGATATCCCTCCGCCCCCCTGACAACACAGCCAGATGAATGCGTATCCTTCCGCTTGCACTTTCCAAGGACCGCTGAAGGATAAGGAGGCTCTGTCTTAAGATACCGCTGACCTTCCTCTCGTGACACACATATGCGCGCTGGCAGGTCGCACACATACACACAAAGAGCGCCCATATGCTTTCTCTGACCTTAATGGCCGGCCTGCCCGCCGTCTCTCTTTAGCTTGCACAGAACAAAAAAAGAGGAGCGCACACATACACTCAAGGACACAGAGTAGAGGATCAGCCCTGCTTCAAACAATTTCTACAAAATCAAAAGAATACCACGCTTCAAAGACCTGTGCCACATTTCAGTAGCCGCCTCCATCTCTCTGCTGCTTTCTTCTCTCGCATTATATCGCTCTATCTCTCGCCCTGCCTGCTGTCTTTATATTTTTTCCTTATCACACAGCTCAACCTGCTGCTGCAGTTCTTTCAGTCCGGAGGAGGAGTTCATTTAAAAGCCTACAGGATTCCCCGCACACATACCCGGCTCTAAGGATGGCGGGTAGTCCTGAGGTGGTTGCCCTTCTCCTCTGTCGCTGCCCCGCTCCAGCCCTTTAGGGAGGTGTGAGGGAGCGGGGCTGAGTGCCGGGGAGCGCGGCGCTGCGGCGGCCGGGCTCGGCGCAGGGGTCAGGGGATTAGGCGGGTGCAGGCGCGTGGAGGGGGAATGGTAGCACGGGGACTGGCGGCTGCTGGGACACAGTCCTGGAGACGGCGTGGAGTTCTTGGGTGGGGGAGGGGTGTGGGAAAAGGGTTTGGCTGTATGGGAAGATGAAATAGATGAAGAAGATGAAGAGCAGGGAGTCCTGGAGGCTGAAGATTCATTAGGAGAGTCTTCTATGGTGATGGTGTGCTCCTCGTGTTTTCTCTGTGAAAGCGGAAATGGAGAAAAAAGATGAGAGGACAATTTTAAAATAATCATTTTTTGTACATTGTGAGATTTTCTCTCACTGCGGGAAAAAACTGTTGTTAAAAACTGATTGTAAATGCCCGGCAAAGTGAGAGTGCAAAAAACACTTCACATCCAATTTTCTTTATCACTGAAACTGAAAAAAGGGAAGTCGTTGGCTCAAAAAGCATGGATAAGTATGATTTTGCATCATTGTTCATTAAAGGAGAATTTAGCTTTTTTTTAACCTGGGGTCTGTTTTCATCTTTCCTAGCTGTGATTGTCTCAATGAGCGTCCAACAATGTACTAGAGAGGAGAAATGAATGAAAGTATCTGTATTAACTGGTGATTGCTATGTTTTGGTGTCTGTGTCCAAATCTTGCGGGATTATGCCGAAAGACACCAAAACATATCAATCGCCAGGTAATACCAATACTTAATTTCCTTTCTCCTCTCTAGCATGTTGTCGGCGCTCATTGAGACTATCGGAGCACTTCAGTGTGGAAAAGTGGAAACGTGGCATGTTTTTAGGGCGAACTTAGAAGCGGGGCCAGTTGCCCAATACTTACTAATAGCTGGGCTACTAGCTGCCTGCCCGGCTAAATACTGGAGCAATCTTGAAAAATTCCTTTCTCCATCACTCTCATGTATGAAAGGACAGATGAAAAGAGACCCAGGGTTAAAAAAAAAACAAAATTCTCCTTTAAGTGTTGAAAAACCAGGCAAACAAACAAATGACGTGAAAGGCTGTAATTTACTCTATATAGCTCATGAAAGGAATAGGCCTCTTTGCATCAGTTTGAAATTCTCATTGTATCTCATTGTTGTTATAAAATGTTAAAATATTTTGACAAATAAAAGACTAAAGCTTCATCTCTACGAGGGTTTTTCCTTTGTCAGCCTTACTTGTCCTAAGGGGAGGCGGTGCATGTGCTCCATGGCTCGTTGCTGCTGCAAGGCGTACAACTCCTGCACACCCTGCCGTAGGAACGAGGGGCGGGAGTAGACCGGGTGGTGCTGGAGGTGAGGGGGAGGGCCTCTGGCTCCGTATACAGGGGGCCACAAACCTGACTCCAAAACATCTAGAAAGAAAAATCAGAGAAAGAGGATAAAGTTGGTAAACGAGTATTTGGATGATGATTTGAACGGCGCAGAAGATGTCATGGCTTTTTTTTTTTCTAATAAAGATCTGCCTCCTGATTATGTAAAATCCCAAAGTCACTAATGAGTTCACAGACAGATGATAGATTTCTTTTTTAAAAGTAGTGTTTCTCTGAATGGGGAATCACATTTTTGTCAAGGAACCACTGAATTTGTAAGTGTAAGGAGCACATACAAATTCAAATATACACATATGCTCAAACACTCACACACACACACACACATCCCCTCCTTGGCTGCCTTGTCGCTGGGAACCTTTGTTCTGTGAGAT
>JBAJHY010000022.1:13156972-13167245 GCA_037177095.1 Craterocephalus marjoriae | reverse complement strand
GGGGCTGCTCATTGTAATGTGAAGTCACATTACAGTCAAAAACGCATTGGCCTATTTTCTGGCTGCAATTCAAAAAAAGGGAAATACTGGAAAAGGAGATTTTGACGCTGCCTGGCACTTTGTGTGTTTTCTCAACTGCAGGGAGACTCTGAAACAACGTCAAAAAATAAAAATTATGATTTTGATTCTTTATCCCCTTTAATTTATTCAGGGAAATTCATATTTGCTTTTACTCTTCAGGCTGCTCAAATACATTCACCTCCATGCACTGAGGCTGGAGTAGCGGTCAAATGAATTAATGTGATTACAGTGGAAATGTTGGACTGTGTGGCAAACTTTAAAAAAGACACGAATAAAAGCTAACTCTTTCAGCTCTGCAATCTTTCACCTTCAAATGCATTCCTACATGAACGTCAGCCAGGCCACATCGTCTAGACACTTGATTTCAAAGCCTTTTTGAAAACTTCAATCAATAATGTTGCTGTCTCATCAACGCGAAGCTTCACTGGATGTCTGGCCGCAAGAGGCCTGGCAGCATTGTGCTCGTACAAACTCTGAAACGCTATCAATTAATCATCTCCACCGTGACTATGCATGCGTAGCTGTGGTTCTAAGTGAAGAAGAGCTCGCTCAGTGAGTACAGCATAAAGTTGCAGGGTATTTACTGTACTGGATAACAGCGAGGGTTTGCTTGTGTTTATATGAGCTTACACACTGCAGAGTTTTAGTCTAATCTGATGCAAACCGTCTCAGAAACTACATTTCTCAAATGTATGTTTGGCTTTATTGGGTTAAATTGTCACAAAATGAATATCGATGCTGTTTTTACACATTAACACTGGAGATCTTCAGGAATAACTCCAGAAAATTCAGTTTGATCTTCTTGCATAGTTGCTGTTAATGTGATGTTAGGCTTTCTGCTGGAGGTTTACGCTCCTGGCTGGAAATAAAAGCTGTCCAGAAATCAGCCTGTGGAAATTAATTCCCTTTACAAAACACCGAGAAAAGCAGAAATGATCCTGAATCTGTACAGTAGTGACCATAAAGCTGCACACGTGTGATGGTACGGATATTTTTACACTCGCCTGGGTGGGAAATCTCAGCAGAAAGTCAGGAGTGGATGTTGCAGAACATTTCAGGTCTCCAGTGCATGTAAAAGCAGTTTTAAGATTTATCTATTAAAACCCAAAGCAGGTTTCTGTTTCAGGTACGCTGGCATGTTTTTATTGTCACCATTCTGCATGTGGAGCGTCTTTTTTATGACCATATAGAGGTTAAACCCTTTTAAGTTGGCCGCATGCTAAGCCATGTGTGTTTTCCAGCGTGGACAGAGCAGGACAGACAGACAGGCACTGTTTCTGAAGGTAAGTCGGGCTTGTTAGGCATCACTAACGATGACTCGAGCTTTATCACGATGCATGGGGAGAAAAATCTGGCAGAAAGTCAGCAGTGGACACGAGAATATTCACATTTGCTTTTTGAAAACTTGCTTTAACCATATTCACGCATGTGGGTTTCATCTTTATGAACTGATTGCCTTTTACCTTCATCACTTCACCGGAAAACCGTTTTTCCTCATCCTCCTGTCTCGTCTCGGCTCGTAGGTGCGCCAGTGGATCGCAGACAGAGTCGCCGCCAATTCCTCTCCGGCCTCACCGTCCACCTCCTCCTCGTTCCTCAGTCCGTCGGCGTCCTCCGACTGGGCCACGCCGCGGCGGGAGAAGTCCTCGCCTCTCAGAGGGCCTCACGGGAAGTTCGTCTCGCCTTCATCGGCCAGCTACGGCTCCTCCTCCTCGCCGCCTGACCAGGCCTCCTCCCATCGGCCCCGCGGGGAGCGTCACACCGACATGGCCGAGCTGGCGAAACACGTAAGTGGGCTTTCTGATGGGCGGCTCTGTTTGCAAATGTTTGGGGTTTTCTCGCCTTGTACATCTTGTGTATTATTGCTGATAAAATATTATTATTATTATTATCATTATTATTATTACTGTTGTTATTATTATTATTCTTCTTCTTATTATTAAAACATCTTATGATGCACAATCAGGTGTTAATACATCTGATTTCAGGACAACCTGGGCTTTCATAATATCCATGATGCACTGCTGTCACATGAATGACTTAAAAGTTATAGAATCAAAAAGAGAAAGGAAAAACCAAAAAGGAAAATGAATTTCACAAACATCTACTGGAAATGCCCAGAGAGCTACAATAAACATGTAGACGCTATAGAAATGCTATTTCGGGGGTTGGAGATACTGGAGTAAAAAATTAAACATGTAACTATAATACAAATGTCACAATTTCACCATAAGTGGAAAAAAAACTCCCATTTGATGATGGAAACAATTTCTGTGTGCTATGAGATACATCACACATTTTACCCTTTGCAGTGGTTTTTTTTTAAATATAGAATTTAAAAAACGCACCAAAAATAAGTAACAGGGCTAGTAGCAGCATATATTACAGGAGTGTGTGTAATTACACACTATTCCAACCAGATAACAGCCTTTAAACATTAATTATTGCATCACAGCACAGTTTCATTCATGGAGGCGACACACAGGAGGACGAGTGAAGCATGTGACGGAAAAGAAGCTCTGTGATTGGATGTTTCACCTCATGTGATACCGTTTGATAATGTGATTGGACGCTGACTTTCCAACACACACAGCTTAGCTTCTGAACGTCCCGCAGAGAAACCGGAACTATCGGCTTAAAGCTTGAAGTGTTTTCTTGCACGTTTTTTTATGCAGACGTCTCTGTTTAATCATAAACAGCGACCTGCAGTGTATCATCGTTTACGCATCAACATATTTCTCATTTATCTGGGTCACATTTTATTGTGGAAGCAAATTAGGTGGCAGATGTGAAGAAGCAGAAGATTAATGATGTATCAGCTTATTTCTCAGTCTAGCTCTGGCTTTTCAAGCCTTTTATCTCCTGCAGCAGGTTTGCTGTGCTTCACACATGACACTGTTTATAAGTGGCTGTTTAGGGGGAGAAGTTTCGTGTTATGTGATTGATGCAAAGCATGACGACCGAAATGGATGCAATCAGGACTGAAAGCATGCTGAAGAAAAAAACCTGACTTAAAAACTTACCACAGACAAATACTGAAAATATTCTCTTTCCATTGACAAGGATCCTTTTTAAAATGTGGTCAGTGAAAATTTTTAACCCAAAAGAAGTTTCTTCTTCATATTTCCACTGACTGATGTTGTATTATTTAAAATAAACCCGGCTAATTAATCCGTGTTGTTGATTTTTGATTGACGTCTGCTTGAAACTGAGGGATCTTCCATTAAACATGATCGTTTAATAATGTAATTATAGTTAGAAAGTCATCACTGAAATCCTAAAGCTCAAATTAATTTTCATCTTTTCAAATTCATTCATATAATACTTTTGCTTTTTTTTTTATTGTTACCAGAGCAGAGGGGATTTTTACTAAATTTTAATGGCACTTTTGTTTATTTTGTTACCATATTCTTTTTTCTTGACCTCAAAACACAAATAAAACTTAACAGAAAAGGAGTTTGATGTTCTTTTATACATTTCCATCGTTGTGAAATCAAAACATAATAATCGTGATAATCGTAAAATCGTGATTATTTCTCAAACAATAATGGTACCTAGAATATCTATAATTGTGACATCCCTAACTGACACAAAACTCTCCTTCGGTCCTGTAATTCGGTTCAGAACATCTCCGTTCAGATTCCTAAAAGTGTCCGGCTTTGAGTTTAAACTTTATGCTGTCCACATGTGATCTGATCTCCCAGGACGAATGTCGGCACTAAATCTAAAAAGCCTTTTAGCTTTTATCCAGGTTAGTCACGGGTTTTTAAAACGTTTTTCCCTCTCAAGCTGCTGTAGTGATTTGATAAAGCGTAGCTCGGTCGGATGGGGGTCTAAGGGTGACGGGTTAAAGGGATTTTATAGACTCCATCCTGCCAGGATGACGATAAAGTAATTAAACTCACCGTATACGATGTGCAGCGGTTTGTTAAATTAATTTTATGTGCAAAAGTTCTGCTATCAACAGTCTTTTTTTATAAAAGAAAAATCTTTATCTGGCTCTAAACTATCGATCTGAGTGAATTTTTGCAGGGAACGGTTTGCTGACTGATGTTTCCCACGTTCCTGCAGGAAGCGGACATTGAGCATCGGACCCAGGCTCTGAAGCGGGAGGGCTTCTGGTCGATGAAGCGTCTGACCCGTCTGACGGAGCCGCCGCGGCCCAAGGTGCACTGGGACTACCTGTGTGAGGAGATGCAGTGGCTCTCCGCTGACTTCGCTCAGGAGAGGAGGTGGAAGCGAGGGGTGGCCAGAAAGGTAAGGCGTCCGGTTCGTCACAGTGGGGGAAATACTCTGGAATATTATGATGGTTTAGGTCTCATAAACCTGATTATAAAGTAGTAGATTTTAACCCGGTTTGTTTTCAGGTGGTGCGGATGGTGATGCGACACCATGAGGAGCTGAGGCAGAAAGAGGAAAAAGCCAAACGAGACGAGCATGCCAAAATCAGGAGAGTCGCGTCCTCTATAGCCAAGGAGGTCCGGGCGTTCTGGAGCAGCGTGGAGAAGGTTCGAAACGCTCCGGTTTCTAGGCTTTACAGTGTAAAGTAAAGTTTACACGATCAGAATTTTAGGGGCCGATCACCGATCAGAGAGTTTTTAAAAATCCGATCACCGGTCCGATCACTGGCCCAAATATGGGGATCAAATGTGCCCATTTTTATACAGTTTATACAGTTTAAAGAGTATCTTAAACACTTAACCTCTTGTCCATAGGCTACTTTAATCCAATTAAATAACTTTTCAAGAATTTTGCAAAAAAAGGGCAGCGATCTGTCTCAGTACATCCATATAAGTCATTTATTTTTCATTCATTTTCTGTACTGCTTGTCTAATTACGATGAAATTATTTATTCCCAGTAGTAAGATGTCTCTAGTTTCTTTGTTTAAAAAAAAAAAAAAATATATATATATATATATATTTTTTTATTTTTTATTTTTTTTTTGTTTGTTTTTGTTTTCAAAACATATTATGTTGAAAAACTGAAATACTGAAAGGTGATGTTATCTTAAAAAAAAAAAAAGTGACACCCTTATTGCACATTTTGTTGACAATTCTACAGCCTTAAACTCAAAATATATCAAAACAGACCCCAATATATTTATTAGGGATGGGCATAATTAATCGATTGTTAAGATTTTAATCGATTACATTCTTTTACTCGATTAATCGAATGCATCTTTAGACTGGTGCTGAAGTCGTATATAACAGCATATTTTCCAGTGTAACCAGTGAATGAATCCAGCCACAAGAGTCTTTCATTTTGTAATTAAAAATTAAATAAGGAAACACACTAGGTTTTTCCACTTTCATTTAATTTAAATATAGGCTAAAAATGCTGAATTTTAATGTAGAAATATTAACGATTAATCCATTGTTAATTCTCCCAATAATTGATTTAGGCAATTTAATCGAATGCCCGTCCCTAATAATTAATAATAAAGTACCTTTTCAGTCATGGAGTGGTTATGTATCTGTTTTTTTTTTTGTGCCTGAAGGTGGTGCAGTACAAGCAGCAGTCCAGACTGGAGGAAAAGCGGAAAAAGGCTTTGGATCTTCAGCTGGACTTCATCGTCGGGCAGACGGAGAAATACTCGGACCTCCTCAGCAAGTCGCTGGCGCCCAGCCGGCCTCCCGAGGCCGCCGCTTCGCCACAGAAATCCCTGCCGCCTGCTGTTGATGAGGACGGTGAGAAGTTATTAGTAGCTCCTCCTGTGAAAATGTTAAAGAAGTTTCAGGACTGATGCAGTGTTGTCATAGCAGCAGAGGAACGACTGACTCTTTTAAAGCATCCGCAGAGAGAGAAGACATTTCACAGTAACGTATAAAGCTGTTTGTCAGCACCAAGGTCGCAGCAACTCAGAGCCTTGAAGCCGAGACGCACTTAGACTTTATTTAAGAGGGAAAAGTCACTTTTTGAAGCAGCGGCTCCACAGAGCTGCTGCAGACAACCATCACCTGTCACACCTGTCAGACCAGTCTGCTGCATGTTAGCCGTGGCATTTCATCGCTTGGAGCTCGGAGGCAAACTGTGAATTAACTTTAAAAGCTCGCTCACTCAGGAAGAGCAGGCTTGGCAGCCGGTCTCTTCCTCCCATCAGCGGCTTCGTCCCGTTTTATACAAGCTGACATGTTTGTTTTTTTTTACGGCGCTGCTGCAATTTAAAATCCCATCAGTGACGCAAAAATCACAGAAATTAGCTGATTTGGTAGATTTAAAATGCACAAATGAAGCTGTTTATTTGTCTTGTTTGTGTGGATTTATCCTAAAAGCTCCTTGTCTTCATGTAGACAGAGATTTTGAGCCTCCGTGTGAAGAGGAGGACGATGAGGAGACCATAGAGGTGGAGGAGCAGCAGGAGGGCAATGATGCAGAGAGCCATCAGAGGGAGATTGAATTGCTGAAGGAAGAGGGCATGCTGCCCCTGGACCAGCTACTAAGTACCCTCAAACTGCCGCCTCCACAGGTAGATCCACACACTGACTGCACTAGAAGAGCTTTTTCATTTGAAAAAGATTTACTAAAGTAAACCTTGTGTTAGATTGTTGTTTTGTCACTGTCAGTCTGAAGATCTTGGTGCAGTAAAGTTTTTTAAAGCAGCCATATAAAAGTCCACCGGACAAATGGAGGCGGTTTCCCGCATGCTCGCTTCCCGGATTTCAAGATCTCATTCAGCGAGCTAAACCTAAAGCGATTATTCTGCGTATGTTCTGTTTATAGTCGGCCAAAAAGGCAACATTAAAAGTATAATTAATTATCCGTTAGCTGTCCTATTTCTACTGTTCCCAGAGTTTTGTGATCTTCCCAGTAATATAGATTTGTTATCATTTATATTAGGGATGGGAAATCTAATCGAAAAATGAAATATCGGGATTTTTTATTTCACAATTTTTAAATGTATTATTTTTTGTTTAAAAATATCGATGTTTTTTCTAATAAATGCAAAAATATTAAACACAATTTTTTTATTCCATTATGATTATTTTTCATTGATTTTTTTAGGTAAAATAAATACCAAAAAAAGTTTTTTTGTAATTTTTTTTTTTGTTTGTTTTTCTCCACAAAAATCTGCAATATCAAAGAATCCCGAAATTCATAATCTAATTTGAATCGGCACCCAAAACACTGTAAAGGAATCGAATCATGAGGAAAGCATATAGTCCCAGCCCTACCCTGCTGCCATCCAAGTCATCGGATAACCGAATTTGCTACGTTTACTGACTATGTGTTAAGTTTTAGTTTTGGGCTGCGGGTCTCTTGACACCGAACCATCAGATTTTGATTCTTGGGGTCTCAGTTAGATTCAAAAGGAGCCAAGCTGCGCCTCGTCTTCTTTGCTCACTGCATTCGATGCAAAGAAGTGAGCCGCCACATCCTCTTGGTCAAATCAGCTGGATACCATTCTGATATTTATGGATGGATGTAATGTTTCCCTTCTGTTTACCTCCGGTGCAAAGAAACACTCAGCCACTTTCACAGAGTGTATGCGGGGTTTCTTTCAAGGTCCCAAGACTTTTTGCTAACTGCTTACACAGGAAAAAAAAAAAAAAAGAAAGTCAAAGGGTACGAAAAGTCAGTAAATCTAACAACAGAAACAAGAAAGCAACCATGTAAAATACAGTTGAGACCTTCCCCAATGGTGGCAAAGCAAAGTATAGAGCCTGAAAATGCTGTGCTAAAGAGAGAAAAGCAATAAATAGTCAGCGTGCAGCTGCGAGGTTCTCAGCAGCTCATGTTCTCCTTACATAAATATTTCATACTTTGCATCCAACCATGCTTAAAAAGAACTGCTAAATAATTGAAAATAAAAAAACTACACAAAAAAACAGAACTTTGATATAAGTGGAAAATCAATGGGCATTTTGACCATTGCTGATAGTTGAGATGAAATCTTTACCTGGAGCGACAAATAAATAACCTTAAAAAATTGCACTTTTGCTTGTTATACATACAAAGCAAGACGTTTCATTTTTCAGTGTGTTTTCAGAACCTGCAGACGGGCCTGTCACAACCAACTATAACCCACTTTGAGCCGTGGCTGTCTTGAAGGCCATTCCAGCAATGAAACAAGAGAAATGCAAGCTTTGTCCTCTCTTACATAATGTAGAGACATACGTATACCCATTTAAACCACACACAGCAGATGAAATAAGAACAAACCTGTTTCTATAGCTGTGCGCTGTTCTCCGTGTATACTGTAACTCTTACAAACACACAATGCTGCAGAAATCCCCCCACAAATCCTTGAATTCACTCGCCGCAGAGAAACGTACACACACACACACTGCAATTCCTGCACACACCCAGCAACCAAACTGGTGAAAGTGCAGCAACTGCAAACAGTGTAGTTGTACACAGAGCGTGTCCACTGTCAAAACATACTGACACAGTAACCATCACAGGGAAAACCACACGTGTGCACACGGAGCCCAGTGAGGTCCCGGACAAAGCCCGCTCACCTGCTATAAATAGAAGGGAAGGAAAAGCACTCGCTTTGTCTCAGAATCTAATTAGCATTTTATCTCAAGTGCTCAAAGATGCATGGGCCGGCGGTGGCAAGGACGCTTTGATGTAGCGTTGTTGACTCAGTGGGCTTTGTTTCCATATATAAAACTCAGTGTATGACATTTACTGCTGCTGCAGGGGCGTGCATGTGATTTATAAAGCAAGTTCAGTTGGAGATCTACTGCTGTATAAGAGTGTGCGTCTTCCTCACTTGGTTACCAGCAGCTGTATGTGTGTGTGTGTGTGTGTGTGTGTTGCTGTTCAGACTGATAGAGTGCTGTGCCGTTCGGACAACTGGGCTTCTGGCTGGTGGACTACCTGCATCGATTGCTCGGACTGACCCCTCTCTTTTGAGGCTTGGAACAGAAAAACAGAGACGAATGACGAAGAGAAACACAGCAGAGGGACAGAAAGGTAAAAAATGACAGAAGAATGGAGAGAGAGAGAGAGAGAGAGAGAGAGAAAGAGAGGGGAACAAGGAGCATTAGCTTAAATGAAAGTTTATTAGCTGTATCAGTCAGTATCGTCGAATGGGGTTAGGACTTTTGCTCCGGGCTCTCCATCCTTCTTCTCTATCTTTTTCCACCCCTACGCTCCCTCCTTCTGTGTATGTGTGTTTGTAAAGGGGGGTTTCAAAGGTGGGGGGGGGCAGGCATGACGGGAAAACATTAGCTCGCTGGCAACTAGCCTGTACACCAGCCAGTAATTGGCTTGGGTAATGGTCATGTCCAGACAAATCGTGTGGGCCCTAACCGCGTTAGGAGCACCCGACTGCTCCGCCTGTGTTCACAGAACGGCTGCAGCGTCTGCACCGCATGTGTTTGTGTACAACGCTCACAAAACGTGATTTACTGATACGCGACGTTATTTTTTCCCCTTCCAATGCGTTCTGCATGGCCTGCACATGTGATTCATTGCTTGCTTGTGTCCTGGGAAGAGGGGGGTGAAAAAAGTGGGGAAAAAAATGTGCATTCAGAGGGACGAACGTGACCTCCAAACAAGCGGCGGACAGAATAGAAGAAGAACGAACGACGGACAAAATGGCTTAAACGCAGCAAGAAAAAAGGAGGAAGAGAATAAGGCCCATTTTTCATCCTTCCCTCCCTCTGCTCTGCATGGCTTTCCCTTCCGTCTGACAGCAAGCTGAGCCTCTAATGTCCATTGTGTCTGGATTGGCTGCAAATGTGCGAGTCTGCCGGTGTGTGTCCGCGCGTTCCTGCGGCTGTCAGTCTTCCTCTTGAGATTATTTTGGCGAAAATAAGACATAAATGCTCCTACAGTAGCTACACAAGTTAAATATTGTGAGGGCTGTATATGGATAAAAGCGTGTGTGCGTGTGTGTAAGTGTTCGAGCACAAATTAGAAATTACAGAAGAAAAAGCATGGTGTTTTAGAGTGGTTAATGCAAACTGTTAATTGTATTTGTTAGGACTGACACAGTTACACCTGCTACCTGACTTTAGCTTGTTCACAACTATTTACTGCTTGCCTCACACGCATGACGTAGCTGCGGGAGGTGTAAACATGATGCGTTGTGGGGGGAGCGGCGGCTGAAGTCATAATCTGCCTGATAACAGATCTTAGACACTGAAAAGCTAAGATCCACCGTCACTTTAATTATGATCAACAGATTTGCAGAAAGAGGTTAGAGTATGAGGACATACATAATGAAGACATACGTAAAGA